>CM026554.1:23412326-23566688 GCA_015143295.1 Tetracentron sinense
TTTCCTCTGTTGTTGAGATTAGTTACACATACTAACTAATCTAGTAATAACTAAGTCTTGTTGTTTTAAAAGCATGATTGTGGATTTCCTTGGTTTATTCTGTTCTTGTTTGACTTTATAAACAATAAACAAACAAGATAAGAGCGAAATTTGGATGTGAGATGTTGGATGTGGATGGTCAGCGTGCCATGTCGTGTGCGTGGTGGTGATGGAGTAGTTGGAAATGGGGGACGGGTACGCATAATAACGCACACCATGTGTTTGTTTGACGGAACATACGAACTAAAAGAACTTGAAATAATGTGGCTATGATGTGTTGCCCCTTAGGTGTTTGACAAAATGCACGAGTGAGAATGCCAAGAATGAAATGAAGGATTTGGGAAATATGATTTGTGGCTTTCCTTAAAAAGGTGATTTTAAAACAAATGCTTTATATGTTTTCACTTAATTCCTCATGTCTATGCAATTATAAGAAATGTCACATTATGCTTATTGTTTCATGTTAACATGATTATTAAAAAGAATTGAAAGGCAACATGTGTCCCATTGATTCATATATGATGGTAAGATTGTCACGAATGCCACACACACCAGCACGCATGCATGAACCAAACTTATAAGTATAAGTACATGAAACGAAAAAACCAAGAATAAGAAATGTGAATTGTTAAACAAGCACGAATTTCAAGGGTATGGCATATCCCTAGGATATGTCACACCAGGCTCACAAGTAAACAAGTCAAGCAAGCAAGAATAACATGAGGCTAATGTGTTTCGTTCCATCATAGTCCGGGCATTAGCCAAGAAAGTAAATTTACTAGTGTGTCCATTCTATTATAGTTCGGGCATTAGTAAAGCAAGTCAAGATACTAATGCGTTCTGTTCAATCATAGTCCGGGCATTAGTAAGTAAGAATGCTAATGTGTTCCGTTCCACCATACTCCGGGCACTAGTCAAGGCAAGGCAAGGAGACTAATGTGTTCCGTTCCATTATAGTCCGGACATTAGTCAAGTAAGAATAACTAGTGTGTTCCGTTCTACCATAGTCCGGGCACTAGTCAAGTCAAGACATGAGACTAATGTGTTCTGTTCCATTATAGTCTGGGCATTAGTCAAGCAAGATACTAATGTGTTCCGTTCAATCATAGTCCGGGCATTAGTCAAGCAAGAATAACTAGTGTGTTCCGTTCCGCCATAGTCTGGGCACTAGTCAAGTCAAGAAATGAGGCTAATGTGTTCCGTTCCTTTATAGTCCGGGCATTAGTCAAGCAAGACAAGAACTAAATATATCCGTCCATTTCATAGTTCGGGTACTAGTTAAACAAGACAATCAAGTAAACAAGCAGACATGCATGATTCTCACAAGACAAGAATAATCTTATAAATGCACATGCTTGTCTTGTTCTTGTCAAAAGCGAGGTAAAACATATCGTAGAATATGTTCCACCTCTAATTATCGTTCTTGAAAAAACCTCGGTAAATAATGTCATGCATGCCGTGCTCGTGGAATCGTGTACATACTTGCATTTGAATTTAAATATGACATTTGGGTAATTCACAATACATAAGACATCAATAATTGGAGCAAGCCAATATTCATGCAATTTAGGGAAAGCAAGGAAACACACTATCATGGCCCTAGGAATTTCCATAATTAATTAAGCATGCATTTCTTAATTTCCAACTCATTTTATTCACCTTGGCATTTCATCAAACATGGGGTGTGTTCATTATGTATTTAACCTACATCATGCTTTTCTAGGTGGATTGATGTTCACATCACACATGTATGTTTATTATGGATACAATGCCCTCCCTATTTCATTCATCACATCATTCACACGGCATCCAATCACCCATTCACATCAACAACCATTCATTCGTCACATTTGGTTCACACATTAGGGAAAACTATAAAGAAGAAGGAAAGAAAAGAGGTATGAACTAGGAGGGTAGCAAAAGGTACCGACTTTGGCAAATGAAGGAAGAAACCCCTTGAAAAACGTGCGTGAGTTGCTGCCTTAGCTTGGAGAGCGTAGACCTCACGAGCTTGAACCTTGAACTTGGAGGAAAATGAGATTGAAGTGATCTAGGGCCTTCAAACCCCTTTGATTTCTTCTCAAAAGCAAACCCTAGGTTTAGAATCTCCCTCTCCTCTTTCTCTATCTCTCAAAATACTCCAAGTGTTGTGAATGAACCCTCAAGACTTGGGCATGCCTTATAGGTAAAGGGTATAACACCCAAATACCGAAAATACCCTTAATGAAATTCTGCAAAAACACGATAGACCGATCGATCGGTGATAAGGACCGAGCGATTGGTTGCCTACCGAGCGACCGGTGAAATTGACCGAGCTCTCGGTCAAAAACAAGCTCTCTAGAAAATTTCCCCATACAAAAAAGTTAACCAGTCGATAGCCTCCGATCGATCGGTTGTGGACCGATCGATCGCTACAATGGACCGAGCGATCGGTGGTCTGCAGGTTTTTGCCACTGAGTCCATTTTTCACCCATTCCTACTATTGGGACCCATTCTACTTCTATTCTAACATCTTCTAAACTTGACTAGGACCTCTTTAAAGCTTATAGGTTTTATTAAATAATTTATCTAATTAATTATAGCATTCTTGACACAATTCCATCGAAGTTTCAAATTCTCATTTCATGAAATTGAGATTACAAGACACCATGCCTTGACACACATCCTAAGGCATATACAAAAAGTTTTGGGGCTCTACATCCCAAGTCCAGGGTTGACCTTTCATGGTCAAATCTCGGGTCCTTAAGGCGGACAACCACCAATGGTGCGCATCACCCTCTAGCATGAAAACAGCCCATGCTACCTTCTCTTCCTCTGTCGGAGAGAGAACCACAAATATCTTCTCCAACTGGAGAATCCAAGCCTCCGTAGCAAGAGGGTCGACACTCCCATGGAATGATGGAGGCCTCAGTCTCCTGAACGCCTCAACTCCAGCGGTACGATGTACTGGAGCTATGGGCGGTGGAGTAGATGCCACTGATGATGGTATAGTTTGTCGAGCCGCCAGTATAGTGAGTGTCTCAGCAATAAAGCCTAAGACCTGAGAGAGGTCCGGCTGCTCATCCTCATCTCGTGAAGAAGAAGAAGCTCTGGTGTGTGGTCCATGACCCCGTGTGCTCCGCCTCATGACTAACGTCCTGAGAACAATAGCACCATAAGAGTCTAACTTGAAACCATAATTTATCGCATTTCCATCTCACAACAGTTCAAGTGGTATTATTGATATAATACTATTATACATTGCATCATAACCATCAGTGTATACATAATAGACTTAGTGTTCTAGCGTTTCTAAGACCCGTACTTGGTTGGAACAACCATTTAGACTAAGACTAAAGTTTAGTCTTACACTTGGAACATAACTCGTTTCCACCTTACTTCCTTCCTAACTTGCTTCCCGATATATGCTTTTGTCAAGCTGTGGTACTAGATTCTAAGTGACCCTAAAGACATAAAGCCTAAGCTCTGATACCACTTATGTCGTGACCCAAAACCCACCCTAAGAGTTAGAATGAATCTTGGATGACTTATCATGACTTACATGACTTGCTTGACAACCCAACCTGCAAAACACACTGAGCATATACAATAGAGGACATAAAAGCGGAAACATAATTAACATAGCACAGCGGAAGACTAACCAAACTTCTATATATATATACATGATCCAAGTTTGTACAAAAGAAAGCGCAGACATGCCCGCCAAAATACATGAATATACTCTCTCAAGCTCACCCACAGATCACTCAAAATCTACCACCTAGTAGTAGCTTTCTTCCGGAGGTTCCTCCACAGGCTCCTCAACATACTCCTCCTCCACCCATAGACCAGGAGCACAGATGTCGAAAGGAGCGGTAGCTCCCTCAGCACCTCCCGACATAAACGTACGGCTGAGCATGGAATACTCAGCTTGTACCAAATGCTAATCAATAGTCACAGCATAACAATAATGATAATATATAAAGCAGGAAGCAATTCATATAATAACAGAAAAGTAAAACAGTTTATATTCATGCTTGCATCACATAAAAGACGATAAAACTCTTGAAATCATCGTGCACTTGACTTGACTTAAAATACTATTTTCGTGCTTGAAAAACTTGTCATGTCTGTCTTGCTTGTATATCATGCGTGTCGTGCCATGCATGTTTGCTTAGAATTTAAACATGCTCATGTGACTTGTGAGATGCACTTAGGAGGGAAGGGAGACCCTTCTTTCAATGATATGCACTTGAGAGGGAAGGGAGACCCTTCTTCCATGATATGTACTTGTGAGAGATGGGAGACCCCTCTTTCAATGTGAAAGGGAGGGAAGTGTAAACTCTCATGTGCAATGCTCGTTCTTGTCAAAAGCGAGGCAAAACATATCGTAAGATATGTCCTACCTCTAACATTCTTCTTCTTGGAAAACACCGGTAAACCATGTCATGCATGCCATGCTCGTGGAATCGTGTACATACTTTCACTTGGAATTAAATATGACATTTGGGATTTCAACAATGCATAGAATATCATTAATTTAAACAAGTAAATATTCATGCGATTTAGAGAAAGCAATTTATCACATTATCATAAACCCTAGCAATTCCATACGCTTTTAGGCATGCATTTCTTGATTTACAATTCATTTTCTTCACCTTGGCATTTCATCAAATATGTGGTGTGTACATTATTTGTTAAAGCTTACACCATGCTTTTCTAGGTGGGTTTATGTTCACAACATACATGTGTATTCATTATTGGTACAATACCCTTCCCCATTTCCTTCATCACAATACATCCACAGGCATCCATCACCCATCATCCTCCATTCATCCATCCCATAGCATTTACAACGTAGATAGTAGAGAAAAAATAATAATAATAATAATAGAAAGAAGAATGTGAACTAGGAGGGTAGCATAAGGTACCGACCTTGATAAGGCGAGAAAAACCCTCCAAAATGTGCGTGGAGTCGCTGCCCTAGCTTGGAGAACGTGCTCCCCACGAGCTTAAACCGAATCCAAGCCTTTGGAACGATCTTGGGTTTTCAAAACCCTTGATTTGTTCAAGAGGATGCCCTAGGTTAGAATCCCCTTTCTCCTCTCTCTCTATCTTTCAAAATACTCTAAGTGTGAAGTGTGGGAACCCAAGGTTCGAGCAAGCCTTTATAGGTAAGGGTGTAACGCCCAAAAGATGAAAAAACCCTTAATGAAATTCTGCAAAACGCGCTAGATGAATGGATTGTGAAGTTCTTGCTTGAGGGTTGATTACTAGTTGTGTTAAGGGTTTCATTACTCTAGTGAAAAATTATTCTCTAGTTTCTCTCCTTTTGCTACAAGAAAATCAGATATTTGTTCATACAAAAGAGATCTGGTCGGGTGGGGTTTTTGTTGTTTATAGTTAGAATTATTGAAGAATAGTATGGAGCATTCTAATAAGGTGTGATAAGATACAAATTATCTCAACGCAAGATTATCAATATCTGTTAGATTTAAATAGATTAGGTCAGGAGGCAATGCTTTCTCCATTGGTAGTATATGCAATTCACCACAACTTTGATGTTGTGGTGCTGTTAAAAATCCATATGAAAATTGTCGCATGAAGCTTTTGTCATCATCAACAGTTTCTAACTGGTTGATGGTACGATGATGAAGATGAAAAAAAAAATTATCCTTAAGACCCACAAGGTCAATTTAGGTCCATGGAGGTCATGTTCTTAGGTCCATAGATACCAATATTTTAGGCCCATTGAGGTCCAATTCAAGTCTATTGAGGCTGATTTTCTTGGTCATTGTGGCACTTTCCAAGCCCCCCAATTTGAGGCTCACTTTTTAGCCCATTAGAGGCATCTTTTTCTAGTCCATAGAAGTCTCTCTTCTTTGATCAATAGAGTTCTAGTTATCAAGCCTATATATTCTGTTAGACAAAGTGTCATAGAAAAGTCATTTATTCTTGTAAGACAATATTCATTTGATTAATATAGTTGTCTTAGTATTCTTCATTGCATTCATTATGGGTAGCTTACTATATAATGTTTGTAAGCAACCAATTTTTACAACCCCTTTCTAATTATGGTTAAACATCTTAACCATAGTTAATCACCCTCTAACGCTAGGTCTAACCATAGTCAAACCCTAGGCCTAATCCTAAGTAGACCTTAGTCAAACCCTAGGCCTAACCCTAGGTAGACTCTAGTCAAACCCTAGGTTCACCCAGGGTCCCAAAATCTGAAGCCAAACCATCCTGTGGGCCCAAACATGGGCCCACAAGCCTTAAGACCCATTGGTGTGGGACCCTCAATCCATGAGGGATCCCCTGGAACAACCCTGGTCCAAGCCCAAGAGGGAAAATTATCATTTCCTGAAATGCCAGGAATGGCAGTAATCTCAGTACTGCCATTCCTGGGGTTTCTGTTTACAGTAGTTGTGCACCCTATTGGGGTGGGCCCCGGTCCATTCTAGGGCCCCGGTCTGGTCCCTCAGGCTCTCCCCTATCTACCCTGGTAATTCCAGGTTAACCCACACTACAAGAAAACACGCCATTAAACACGGAATATTTCCCTCTCTGATATGAAATTTCCGTGTCTAATACTATTAGACATGGAAAAAGTCACCGTGCCTAAACCATGACAGATGCTCTCATGACTAATGCTATTACACACGAAAATAATGTTCTATCTCTAATAATATGATTAGACATGGAACTATCTCCGTGTCTAATGGTAATTATTCATAAATGTAAAAACATATACGATGTCACCATTTTCCGTCTCTAATGATAATATTAAACACGAAAATATACCCGTGTCAGAATATACTATTAGAGATGGAACTATTTCTATGTCTAATGGTAATTATTCGCAAATGTAAAAACATATATGATGTCACCATTTTCCATCTCTAATGATAGTATTAGACACGGAAATATACCCGTGTTAGAATATACTATTAGAGACGAAAATATTTCCGTGTCTAATAATATTATTACACACGGAAGTATTTCCGTTTCTAATAGTTTTTTGACATGGAAATATGTCCGAGGCTATCCAAAATGGCAGTAACACATCTACCGCCATTCTTGAGTTCTTATTTCAGTGTATTCAGGCCCATTGTGGTCCCATCTCAGAGCACCCCCTGTTCCCACAGCAGGCCCAAGACATTCAAGGGAGTCCCCTCTTCAATCCTATGGGTCTCTGACCCTAGTGGTTTCATCCCTAACCCGATCCCAGGCCAACAAAGCTCTGTACAGTGAGTGCTTGGTAATGGCGGTAGACTCTCTACCGCCATTCCAAATATGTACATATTTGGAATTGGCGGTAAAGAGTTTACCTCCAATACCATTTTTCTAAATTTTTGGGCTTTGCATAGGGCCTAGACCAGGTAGGAGGCCATTCCAGGCTTTGCCATGCTATCTGGGCCCATCCTGACCTGCCTAGACCTTTAACCAGGGTTAATTAGACTCCGGTTAACTTTTAACGTTGGTTAAACCCTATTAACCCTCAGAAAAATCTGGAAAATGTCAAATAACTTTCAAAAATGCAAAGAGACAAAATCTAACTGTTGGACCCTTTTACCATGGTTAGCAGTCCTAACCATAGTTGACTTTCCCTTTAACTCCTGTTAGCAACCCTAACCATGTTAAATCGTTTTTTGGCCTACCAGGCTTAATCCCTTAGTCTCCCGGGCTTACCCTTGGCTTACCGGGCCTAATCTTGTTACCCTCAATCATGGTTAGCAATTCTAACCATGGTTAGCTTGAACCTTAACTCCTGTTAGCAACCCTAATCTCGGTTAAATCCACTTTGGCCTACCGGGACTAAATCTAGTCCACTGGACTTACCCCTTAGCCTACTAAGCCTAATCTTAGTCTACCGGACTAAAACCCTATTCTACCGGGCCTAAACCATGCACTTGACCAATCTGGTCAACCAAACCCTAGCCTCCAGACTAGACCCTTAGCCTCCCCGGTGTACACACATACACCTCTTAGCCTTGGCACTGGTGAAGGGGGATCCGGATAAAAAATTTGTGCTGAAACAGGATCCTGATGATCTTTGCACCATAGAAAGCAACTAAAATTATCTACTCGCTTTACTCATATTACCTCGATGAATGATGTTCAGTGATGAAGCTAAAATCCACTCAAACCGTCAGAACTCTTTGTAGAGATTTCTTGAAGAAATACTCGAAACTTGATCCTTCTTCTTCGTTTTCCCCGCGAAGCTTTAGAATCACTATTTGGAATTTAAGAAGCAAGAAGAAGAAGATGGAGTATTGGTGCAGACTTTCTGACAACCAAAATATTAGAGTTCAAAACTCTAAAGTTGAAAAACCCAACTTAGAAACACCCTTGATGCTCACGAAAATCCCTAGGGACACTCCCGAGGGGCTCACCTTTTTGGAGAGGAGGAGAGGGAGAGAATGTTTTGGAGAGAGAGAGAAGTGTACGGTCAAGGGGGTGTGGTGTATTTATAGGATTTGGATGGATCCCAAACCTAATCCAATTACAACATATCCCCTAGGATTTATTTATTAATAATAACTCTTATTATTAATTAAAATAAAATCCCAATATTGTTGGACATGATGCCCAGAAAAGTCATTTAGATTGTTAGAACTTTATTAATTTGATTAATAAATGCTTCTTCTTAATCTATTGTGTTTTCATTATGGATAATTGACCATGATCATGAGATGATCTATACGATATGAGATATCGATCAAGGTCCAAAGGATATACTGTAGGAAAGCTATGTGATTAGATTATCACAGGTAGATATAACTTTCCGGTTCCTTATACCTTATATGGTCACAGCTGTGGGTGAAGCTGGGTACTTCACTTATATGGCTGCTAGAATGCTAAGATGTTCTCAATAGTTGAGATGTAGTTCTATCTCGAACTATTGTAGTGGAGACTACACATCAACATATGGGTGCTTAAATATACACTGACTGATTGCATTCAATGAGAGACCTCTTGTATAAACATACTATCAGATAATTGGTCTCTCATTCACATTCAACGGTTTCGATGATCCTTCGATCTGATGACTTCATCTATGACTGGGCAGTGATCTGACTGTTTTGATTCCACCAACGTATTTTCTAACTTAGGGAATACAATACAGTGATAGTTGGATAGTCCGAAAGTTCTTCAAGTATTTGGAATGTTTCAGAGCAATCTGTGGAGGTGCCCACATAAGAAATACAAACTCAATAATTAATTAAAATTTAATCAATTATTTTATGTGATTAAAAGTTAATCATTTAATTAAATAGATTAATAGTTATTCTATTGTTTAAATTAATTGTTAGTTTAAACTAAGGGATTATTTTAGTAATTATTTAATTAACATAATTAAAGGGGAAATGGGTTTGACCCATATCCATAAACCCATTAAAATGGACCTTTAATATGGGCCAAAGCCCATGGGTTTAAACCCTAGGGTGGGGTGCCCACTTAAGGAATCCTAATTGGATTAGGATTTGTTTAATTGAATAATTATTGAAATATAATTCCTTTTATTATGGAATTAAAATCCTAGTGTTGGATTGCAATTAGGATTAAGATGTTATTGTAATTAGATTATAATAAGGAGTTTTAACTCCTCAAATCCCACAACTCATAGAAGCTCACGCTCCCCCTTGTGGATTCCTAGTTTGACTAGGTTTCCTACTTTGGTCTAGGATGTTTTCTTATCCCATTTAATTAAGGAATCCTCTTATAATAGGAACTCTTTAATTAATAGGATTACTATAACTAAAGTAGTTATAGATTAAGTAGGAGTTTATTTAATTAATAATAAGAGTTATTGTTAATTAATAAATCCTATTAGATAAGATCAAGTTGGAGTACGATTAGATCCTAGTCTATAAATACCCCAACACCCTAGACCATTAAGTAGAATTCTTCAGAATTTTTTCTCTCATCTCCTCTCTTTCCAAACCGCGAGCCCTAGGGGAGACCCCTAGGGATTTTCGTGAGCTATATTGGTGGTCCTAGTTGGGTTTTGCAAATCTAGGGTTTTGAACCTTAGTATTATTGGTGATAGAAGGTCTACACCATTGATCCATCTTCTTCCTCTTGCTTCTATAATTCCAAAGGAGATTCTAAAGCTTCGTGGGATAGCCAAGAACAAGGATCGAGCTTCTAGTATTCTTTCGGAGAAATCTCTACAAAGAGTTCTAATGGTTCGAGTGGATTAAGCTCCACCGGTGAAAAACATTCACCGAGGTGATATGACTAAAACTCTTAAATAATTTTGATGCTTTTTATGGTGTTAAGACTTTGGGGATCCAGTTTCCGCATAAATTTTTATCCGGATCCCCCTTCAATTGGTATCGGAGCTCATGGTTAGGAGTATTTTTTGATTATTTTGATAAGGTAATTAAATGGATGATTTAATTCATGAGATGAATTAATTTAGATCTATTTAATATTGCTCGTAGTTTTTATTTTTTTATTTGTTCATAAGATGAATAAATAACTATTTATTATATTATTGAATGAGATTTGATAATTAAATAAATTTTAAAAACTAGTATTATATGTGATATAATTAAATTCAAAACAAAGAGTTTATTTTGAAATTCATTTTAAATGATTTGATTAATAAATCTCATGGTGTTTGACACCCTTGCTTAAGCGTTCTTGGAGATTAAAGCTTATTTCGATTTAAATTGATTCATGGATTTTTGGATTTGTATTTGATTAGAAGAATCGATACAGTTTCGGTATTTTGGCCATAACTTTATGACCGTAAATCCAATTTAGGTCCGTCAGTACATCATTTCGAAGCCGTCGAAAATATCTACAACTTTTGTGGAGAAAGTTTTTCTAGAATCAATCTTTTTGAGGGTCAAAACTTGAGTCGAAAAATTTGAAGCAAGAAAAGGAGTTTTCTATAATTAATTTTCCAAGAGGCTTTCAAATTTTTCCTAAATTGCATTATTTGATTATGAAAATTGTTTTATGGAAAATATAATTGTTTTATTTTTTCCGGGGTTTCATCTATATAAGATATAGATTTTTATCGGGCGATTTCATAATTGTTATCAAATTTTAAATCCTTTAAAAATAAGAAAAAGTACTCCATCACCATTTAGCATCTTTTTTATATGAGATCATAGTTATGGGTCAGAATATATGATAAATTTTTTATCATTCATGCATTCATATTAGATGTTAATATGTAGTAGGTTTTGGCAATCTGTAAATGGCAGATTCATTCAGTTTCCCTGAAAAGGGCAAATGGAATACTGGTTTCCCTAATGTCATTTAAATTCTATTTAATGCATTCGTGGACATGCTGCGAAGGAGGATGTTGTGATGTGATCTAGATAAGATGATAAAGGAATGTATCGAAAAGGAGTTTGCGAGCTATCTTTGTTCTTATCACATTCCCTTGCATCCATGCATTTTAATTTATTGACCCATAACGATTAATCTTGTATACTAATGTTTTATTATCATAAGATGATAACTACTGCTTATTTTATCATGAGATGATATCTTGTATACTAATTAATATGTTGAAATAATTACTCTTGATATATCATGTGTATATAAGACTGGGGACAAGTCCCTAAGTATTATGATCTTCTACCATATACTATGTGATCCTATAGTGGGGAGTGTGAGTAAGGTGACAGGCCAAAGCCGGGCCCAATCCCTCTCACCTATGAGTGAACATGGTGAAAACTGAATAAGCAAATAGTGGGAGCAATAACGCCAAAGTGTGAGCTTTCATTAGGGGTTTATTAGGTTCATGGTAGGTGGGCACATGAATAAGAGATATTATACAATAACGCCAAAGCGTGAGTATAACATCCCTTATAGATCAGACAGTAGATCGAATACTCCAGAATTCATAAGATGAAATCTGTGAAATTGGAGAAGATAGTTTCTATCTGCCTATTCAAGGCGATGTGATGATGTGCCCAAAGGCAGGATCACATTAAGCCAGTGTCTAGGTTTTCGATACCAATTAATTCTTCCAAAATTGGCAATACCATTAGAAACAGACCCATAATCTAATTGGTATTAATGAATACAATAGATCTCTAATACTGTCTTATTTGTCATTTGATTAGATCATGACAGGCCTACACCCATTAACTGAAATTCTTCGTGATGAAAAGTTAGTAGGAACTAACTATGTAGACTGGAAAAGAAAGATTAGAATTGTGTTTGCCATGGATAACCTTGACCTATGTCTGAAGACACCTAAGCCCGAAATTCCTCCAGATGCTTCACCGGCCCAAAAGGCTGAGTTAGAGCAATGGAAGAGGTCCGATCAAATGACCAAGATTTATATACTGGCTTCGATGTCTAACATTTTGCAAAGCCAGCATGAACACATGGATAAGGCTTCTGACATTTTGCAAAACCTTCATGAGATGTTTGGTGAGCAAAATAGGTTAGCTCGATAAGTAAAGTTGAAATCCCTTGTTAACATCAAGATGGCTGAGGGAACTCCAGTCAGGGAACACATCATAAAGATGATGAGATTATTGAATGAACAAGAAATTCTTGGTAGAGAGATGGATGTCATCACTCAAGTTGACTGTAGAGCCCCGGAATTTAGATTCACTGTTCATGTGAATAGTGCTGTGAATAGTGTGTGAATAGTACTGTGAATAGTGCCTTCAAGGCCTAAAGCCTCAATGAAATTGTGGGTTCATGTTTTATAATAAAAGAAGGTATTGAATGAATCAAAATATGTATGGAAAGTGTTTTGGGGGTTAGGGACAAATGAAAAATGAGAGTATAACATATTCCAAGTGTCAAAGAAATGGATGCCTAAACATACCCTCAACTTTAAAGTGCTCTGCAATTCACGCCGCTGATCAGAATTGAGTGATTCTTGAATTTTTGGAAAGGTATTGAAGCCCTCTTCAAGGTTAATGTTTATCACTTTTTCATATTTTGAGACAATATTGGGTCAAATGTCAGATTTCCAGAAACGAGTCTGCTCAATATTTGGGGTGCTGAAACCCAGTTTCGGATCAGTTAGCTTTAAGGACAATTTGGTCCATGAAGATAGAAGAATTAGAAAATTTGTAAAACATGAAAGTTGTAGCCCTTGTGAAGAAGAATCGAATGCAAGTTGAATCGTCAAAATCGAATAAGCGAGTCAAAAGTTATGGCCAAAATACTAAAGCAGGAAAAAACTCAAAAAGTTGCGGGTTCCACTCGGCGTTGAGTGCCTTGGACTCATCGACGAGTCAACCCGCCAGAATGCAAAAATAACCCACTCATCGATCATTTTTAACCCCTCGTCGACGAATGCAACCCACTCATCGACGATTACATGCGTAGAACGACCCAAAACTTTTCCAACCGACCTTGGGAAGATATTTTGAGATATTTTCAAGGACTTTTAGGGGGTTTGGCAACCCTAGAACTATAAATAAGATCTGAATTCGTAGGATTGAGCTACTCAAAGCCTAAGCTTGGATTTTTGAAAGATTGAAGAGAAGAAGAAGAAGAATATTGTGATTTCTCAAACCGTTCTTCTCAGCCCAAAGTAATCCTCAATCCTTGCTTCTAAGGTTTATACTTTGCTATTTTAGTATTTTAGAGCTTGGGTTTTCTACCCAAGGTGATTCTCAAATTCTTAAATCAAAAGTGGGGTTTTTGGTTTATTTTCCAATTAAGGTCCATGATACTCAAAGCTTCAACCAAGCTTCCTCAAACTTGATTTTTGTTCCACAGAAGTGTAAAAACGTTCTTTTAAGGTAGATACCTTCTACTATCTAACCTTGTTTTATTCTTTTAGAAAACCATATTTTAAGTATGTTCTTGGTTTATTGGATGATGAAATTTGAAGTGTTTGTAAGCTATCATATCAATGGAATTCTATGTTATATGACCTTCTCTGAATATACCTAAATATTTTAAGTGTTCTATGCTTATCATGATGCTCACAAGAGCTATGTTTTGAGTCTATGATGATGCTCACAAATCTCACATGTACACAAGCTTGAATGAATCGAATTTCTCATTAGATGGATGTTTCAAAACTCATAAGAACTATTTTAAGGAAACACACAAGAACTCATAAGTGATCATTCCAAACTTTGGGTTGGTTTCTAAGATCGGTTACTCATGCTCATAAGGATCTCAATGTCTAAGATCTCATATGCTCTAAGGATCTCACATGCTCTATGCTCTAAGGATCTCACATGCTCTATGGATCTCATAAGAACTCATAAGACACACTCATAAGCCATTGTTTCTCGCAAGACCTCATAAGATGATGTTTTTACACGAAAGCTCACAAGGCAATGATTTTGGAAAATATGCACATTTGTTTTATGCTCTGCGCTCTACGATTTCTATAAAATGTATACATGATCTTGTTGTAACATTGTTGGCTAGTGGTTGATACCCGCTGAGTGTTTCAATACTCAGCCGTACATTTGGATTGTCGGCAGGTGCACAAGTCCCTTTCAATATCTATGGTTCGGAGCCCTGGATAGAGGAAGAGTATTACGAACCAGAGCCCTCTATGGACCATTATCATGATGATGGATTGCTGGATAGGCGCCCCGATTTAGATTTCTGTTGAGAGAATAAGAGAGAGAATACATTTATATTTGATAGTATTGAGAGTGGGACTTGTCCACTTCATGCTTAATATTTTGTGGTGATCTGTTGGTTCATACTTGAACCTAATGATAGGAGTCGTTATTTTGAATTACTTCCGTTGTATTTTAGTTATGTGTATAACTTGTGCGCTCTAACAGGATGTTAAGTATGCCTTATGTGTCATACCGGAAGGTTTGACACGGCGGTCACGAACTAAAGTATCCCTAACTCTTAGGGGGTATTTTGGGGCACGACATTGACACTGTTCTGCAGTCACTCCCTCTGTCCTTCAATTCGTTTGTGTTAAATTATAACATGAACAAGAGTGAAATGTCACTAAGTGAGCTTATGAACTCACTTGTGGCTGTAGAAGATTTGATCAAAAAGTCAACTAAAGGTGAAAATTTAATCGTCGATAAACCTGATACCTCCAAGAAATCTAAAAAGTTTAGAAAAGGGAAGAAAGGCAAAGGAAAGTTTAAAGACAATAAGGGTAAGGCAAGAGTTGCCAAAGGTTCTTCAGGGATAGTTGGCAAGGAAAACAAAGGCAATGGAAAGTGTTTCCACTACGGTAAAATAGGCCACTGGAAGAGGAATTGCAGGACTTACCTCACAACTCTTAAGAAGGGTAGCGGAAGTACTCAAGGTATGAGATACTTTGAAGTACATATTATTGTTGAGTCTAACTTTCTGGACGGTCCTCCTAACTCATGGTGCATGGATTCTGGATCCACTGTACACGTTTGTAATTCTTTGCAAGGGTGCAAGGAAACTAGAAAGCCGACCAAACAGATTCAGAAGCTTAAAATTGGCTCTGGTGTAAATGTTGCAGTAAAGTCAATCGGCTTGTTTACTCTTTATTTACCTAATGAAAAGACATTAATTTTAGAAGACAGCTTTTATGTGCCTTCAGCACATCGAAATTTGATTTCAGTATCTAGACTCTTATTTTATGGATTCTTTATCAATTTTAATTCAATTGTTGAAATTTAAAAAGATGGAATGGTCTTGATAACTGGTAATCTAATTAATGGTCTTTATTTGATATTTCCATTGGTAAATAATGAATGTCTGCAAAGTGACAATGTCTCATCATCTAGAATGTCTGGAATGAAGAGACATTACACTGAGTCTACTTATCTTTGGCACAAGAGACTTGATCACATTAATCTTGATAGGATCAAGAGGTTAGTAATAGATGGTCCCCTGCACTTCCTTAAGGTAGAACCACTCCCTACATGCGAATCTTGTCTTGAAAGGAAGATGACCAAGAAGCCTTACCCTAAAAAGGTAGGAAGAGCCGAAGAAAAGTTAAGACAAATACATAGTGATGTATGTGGTCCATTTAACATTGTTGCACGAGGTCAATACCGGTATTTTGTCACATTTACCGATGACTATTCCAGATATGGATATGTCCATTTGATGCAACACAAGTCTGACACCTTTGAAAATTTCAAAGAATTCAAATTAGAAGTTGAGAATCAAACTGACAAAACCATAAAGACACTTCGATCAAATCGAGGTGGTGAGTATCTCACCAACGAGTTTATGGATTACTTAAGGGATAATGGGATTATCTCACAATGGACAAGTCCTGCCTCTCCTCAACAAAATGGAGTTTCTGAAAGAAGAAACCGGACCTTATTTGATATGGTTCGCTCTATGATGAGTCATGCCGATGTTCCTTCATTTCTTTGGGCATATGCTATATAAACTGTCATTTATATTCTAAACCGGGTTCCATCTAAGTCTATTCCGTTTACACCCTATGAATTGTGGACTGGGCGAAAACCTAGTTTATAACATCTAAGGGTATGGGGTTGTCCTGCGCATGTTCGCAAACTTGAACCCATTAAATTGGAATCTAGGACAGAGAAATGGAATTTTATAGGATATCCAAAAGAAACTAAGGGTTTCTATTTCTACTCCAAGGCAGACCAAACAATAGTTATTAGGCTTCATGCCACTTTCTTGGAGGAAGAAATTGATCTCCTTAAGAAAGTTGAATTTCATGAGATGAAAGACGACACAGCCAGTATCCAAACTGAACCTAATCCTTTCACTTTAATTTCTCCTAATTATGTTTCACTGAGAAGGTGTGAAAGAGTTTCTAGATCACCGGATAGACTTCAGTATTACTATAATGAAGTTTATCTAGTTACCCCTGATGATGAGGATAAAGATCCTAATACTTATCAAGAAGCTACATTGGATGTAAATGCATCTCAATGGAATAAAGCCATGAATGCTGAAATAGATTCCATCTATGACAACGGTGTCTGGACTTTAGTAGATCCACTAGATGGTATAAGGTCAATTGGATGCAAATGGATTTACAAAAGGAAGAAGAGTGCCGATGGTAATGTGGACACCTATAAAGCTAGACTTGTTGCAAAAGGTTATACTCAAATTCAAGGAGTTGATTATGAGGATATCTTTTCACCTATAGCTATGCTTAAATCCATCAGGATATTGCTAGCTATAGCTGCACACCATGACTATGAGATATGACAAATGGATGTCAAAACTTTTTTCCTTAATTGAATGTTAGATGAAGGCATCTATATAAAGCAACCAGAGGGCTTCATTGCTCCTAACCAGGAGAACATGGTATGCAAGCTCAACAAGTCGATATATGGTTTGAAACAAGCTTCAAGAAGCTAGAACCAACGATTTGATCTTTCAATCAAAGAATTTTGATTCCAAAAGAATTTGGAAGAATCTTGTATATACAAGAAGGACAGTGGGAGAGCGGTAGTATACTTAATTCTTTATGTAGATGACATCCTACTCATTGGGAATGATGTAGGAATGTTGTCATCAGTCAAGATATGGCTTTCTCAGTATTTCTCAATGAAAGACTTAGGAGAGGCATCATATATTCTCAGAATAAAGATTCTGAGAGATAGAAAATGCCGAATGTTGGGATTGAGCCAAACTTCCTACATAGACGAGATATTGTCTAGGTACAGGATGAGTGATTGTAAGACAACACTTATTCCTTTTAGACATTGTGTCACTTTGTTTAAAAAGATGGCCCCAATATCAGCTGATGAGATCGAACAGATGAAGAGGTGCCCTTATGCTTCGGCAGTTGGGAGCCTCATGTATGTCATGTTATGTACAAGACCGGATATCTGTTATGCAGTGGGAGTTGTTAGTCGGTTCCAAAGCAATCCAGGTGTTAATCATTGAATTGCAGTGAAGCACATTATGAAGTACCTGAAAAGGATTGCGGATTATGTGCTTACCTTTCAATCAGAAGATTTAGTTGGACTGGGTTATACTGATTCCGATTTCCAATCTGATCCGGACAATAGAGCTTCCACATATGGGTATGTGTTCACACTGGGTAGTGCTACTGTCAGTTGGCGCAACATAAAGTAGAAGAGTATTGCTGACTCCACCATTGAAGCAGAATATATTGCAGCTTCAGAAGCAGTAAAAGAAGCAGTCTGGTTCAGAAGGTTTTTGCAAGAGCTAAGAAATGTTCCTTCATCACTCAGACCTATCACTCTCTTCTGTGATAGTAACGATGCAGTAGCTCATAGCAAAGAACCTAGGAACCACAAAAGGATGAAACATGTGGAGCGGAAGTATCATCTCATTTGTGAGATCATTGATAGGCAAGATGTAGTGGTTACAAAGATTAGGTCTCAATTTAATGTTGCAGACCCGATGACCAAGGCTTTATCAGATAAAGTTTTTGTAACACACTTAAATAATATGGGATTGAAATCTATGGCACAGTGATTTTTAGGACAAGTGGGAGATTGTTGGACATGATGCCCAGAAAAGTCATTTAGATTGTTAGAACGTTATTAATTTGATTAATAAATGCTTCTTCTTAATCTATTGTGTATTCATTATGGATAATTGACCATGATCATGAGATGATCTATACGATATGAGATATCAATAGAGGTCCATAGGATATATTGTAGGAAAGTTATGTGATTAGATTATCACAGGTAAATATAACTTTCCGGTTCCTTATACTTTATATAGTCACAGCTGTGGGTGAAGCTGGGCACTTCACTTATATAGCTGTTAGAATGCTAAGATGTTCTTAATAGTTGAGATGTAGTTCTATCTCGAACTATTGTAGTGAAGACTACACATCAACATATGGGTGCTTAAATGTACACTGACTGATTGCATTCAATGAGAGACCTCTTGCATAAACATACTATCAGGTAGTTGGTCTTTCATTCACATTGAACGGTTTCGATGATCCTTAGATCTGATGGCTTCATCTATGATTGGGCAGTCATCTGACTGTTTTGATTCCACCAACGTATTTTCTAACTTAGGAAATACAATACAGTGATAATTGGATAGTCAGAAAGTTGTTTGAGTCATGATGAATTTCAAACAAGAAATCCATACTCATTAATTTGAGAGATTATCCAAGTTCCGGGTAAGACAGTTGATTAAGTTCAAATCCTGCGCAGGTGATTTTGAAAACAAAATAAGTTTTGAAATATACTTTTATTAAAAGGTATTATACTTATAAAAGGATTTTTTCAAAATGTTTTTCATGAGAAATTGTTTCTCATGGCTTAATCATAAGTCTTGGAAACCCGGATGATTTGCAATGGGCTATGGGTTAGATAGTATGTCAATCTCAAAGGCCCATTAGGGATAATGTATTTAGAATGATAAATCGAATTTTAAAGTTCATGTGGCGGGATCCGTAATGGTTAATGTTCATACACTGGGATTCAATTGCAACATAGATATCTCACGTCACTTACAATTCCGATGTAATTCTCTTTTAGGGTCAATGGGATAACATTGGATAAACCAGGATAAGAATGTTCCAGAGCAATCTGTGGAGGTGCTCACATAAGAAATACAAGCTCAATAATTGATTAAAAGTTAATCAATTATTTTAAGTGATTAAAAGTTAATCATTTAATTAAATAGATTAATAGTTAATCTATTGTTTAAATTAATTGTTAATTTAAACTAAGGGATTATTTTAGTAATTATTTGATTAACATAATTAAAGGGGAAATGGGTTTGACCAATATCCACAAACCCATTAAAATGGACCTTTAATATGGGCCAAAGCCCATAAGTTTAAACCCTAGGGTGGAGTGCCCACTTAAGAAATCCTAATTGGATTAGGATTTATTTAATTGAATAATTATTGAAATATAATTCCTTTTATTATGGAATTTAAATCCAAGTGTTGGATTGCAATTAAGATTAAGATGTTATTGTAATTAGATTACAATAAGGAGTTTTAACTCCTCAAATCCCACGACCCATAGAAGCTCAAGCTCCCCAACACCCTAGACCATTAAGTAGAATTCTCCAGAATTTTTTCTCTCATCTCCTCTCTCTCTCCAAACCGTGAGCCCTAGGGGAGACCCCTAGGGATTTTCGTGAGCTATATTAGTGGTCCTGGTTGGGTTTTGCAAATCTAGGGTTTTGAACCTTAGTATTATTGGTGGTAGAAGGTGTACACCATTGATCAATCTTCTTTCTCTTGCTTCTATAATTCCAAAGGAGATTCTAAAGCTTCATGGGGATAGCAAAGAACAAGGATCGAGCTTCTAGTATTTTTTCGGAGAAATCTATGCAAAGAGTTTTGACGGTTCGAGTAGATTAAGCTTCACCGGTGAAAAACATTCACCAAGGTGATATGACTAAAACTCTTAGATAATTTTGATGCTTTTTATGGTGTTAAGATCTAGGGGATCCAATTTCCGCATAAATTTTTATCCTGATCCCCCTTCAAATACGATACAGTGACAGTTGGATAGTCAGAAAGTTGTTTGAGTCATAATGAATTTCAAACAAGAAATCCATACTCATTAATTTGAGAGATTATCCAACTTCCGGGTAAAACAGTCGATTAAGCATAAATCCTGCGCAGGTGATTTTGAAACAAAACAAGTTTGAAGTATATTTTATTTAAAACATATTATCCTTATAAAAATGTTTTTCTCAAAATGTTTTACATGAGAAAATGTTTCTCATGTCTTAATCAGAAGTCTTGGAAATCCCGAATAATGTGCAATGGGTTATGAGTTAGATAGTATAAATAATCTCGAAGACCCATTAGGGATAATGTAATTGGAATGATCAATTGAATTAAAAAGTTCATGTGACGAGATCCGTATTGGTTAATATTCTTACACTAGGATTCAATTGCAACATGAATATCTTACGTCACTTGCAATTTCGATGTAACTCATATTTAGGGTTAATTGGATAACATTGAATAAGCCAAGGTTTGAATGTCCCAGAGCAATCTATGGAGATGTTTACATAAGAAATACAAGCTCAAACAATTGATTACATGTTAATCAATTATTTAATGATTAAATGTTAATCATTGATTAAATTGATTAGAAGTTAATCTATGGTTTAAATTAATTGTTAATTTATATTGAAAGATTATATTAGTAATTATTTAATTAACCTAATTAAAGGGGAAATGGATTTGACCCATATCCATAAACCCATAAGGTCACCTTTAATGTGGGCCCAAGCCCACGGATTTAAACCCTAGGGTGGGGCACTCACTTTAGTTTTCCTAATTGGATTAGGATTAGATTAATTGAATTATTATTGAATAATATTAATTGAGATAAGATGGAATTGTATTAAAACTAGGAGTCTAAGACTCCCCTAAAGCTCACGCCCGCCCCCCCCCCCCCCCCCCCCCCTTGTGGCGGTCTCCTAATTTGATTAGGATTCCTCTTTTTGGTTGGTTGTTAACTAATCTCATTAATTTGGGAATCCTTTTGAGAAAAGGACTCCTAAATTAGTAGGTTTATTATAACTAAAGTGATAAACTAGGAGATTATTTAATTAATAGCAAGACTTATTATTAATTAATAATTCCTAAGGGATAAATTGTAATTGGAGTAGGATTAGGATAAGATCCAACCCCCCCCTCCCCCAAACTATCCAACTCTCTCTCTCATTTTCTTCTCTCCAATTTCATGAGCCACAAGGGAGAATACTCTCCTTCCAATTTTCGTGAGCCCCTTGGGTGTTTTCCAAGTTTTGAAGCTTAGGGTTTTTGAATCCTAAGGTTTTGGGTGATAGAAAGACTACATCAATATTCCATCTTCTTCTCTTTGCTTCTTCAATACCAAGTAGAGATTCCAAAGCTTTGCGGGGATAGCGAAGAAAAAGGATCAACCTTCGAGTATTTCTTCGAGAAATCTCTACAAAGAATTCTGACGGTTCGAGTTGGTTTTTGCTTCACCAGTGAACATCATTTACCGAGATAATATGACTAAAACTTATAGATAGTATTAGTTGCTTTCTATGATGTAAAAATCCTCAAGATCCAATATTTTTATCTGGATTCCCTTCAATATTGTTTTACATTCTCATGCACGATATGTCTTGAATACTATCCATTGTTAGCTATTAGTTTGCACTCGCGGAGTATTCCATGTTCAACCGTATATTTTATGTCGGCAGGTATTGGCTTTGACATCTGTGGTCTCAAGCCATGGATTGAGGAGGATTATGGTGAAGAGGAGCAATGTATAGATCCTCAAGTGGAGGCTAGAGAGTTGGATGTCCGGTCTTATGAATATGCTCTTGTGATCAAAGGAAACTTTTGATACAAAGATTATTTTGTGAATAAGTATGTTTGTTCTTTACGTTAGGTGTATGTATATAACGTTAGTAAGACTTGAAATACTTCTATCAGGTATATAAAATTTAGTTTCCGTTGTAGAATGTCTTGTTGATTTCAAGATAGTTTGACAGGTCAAGTCAATTCATAATCCAAAGTACCTTAAACTTCTAGGGGGTATTTTGGGGCATGACAAAAATATTCAATCCCAAATAATCCTCCGTCCAGCACTTAAAAACATCAAATAACTATGCAGCAACATTACTTCATACAGGAACTTTTTATTTATCTTAGTGTTCATTAAAAAAAAAAACAATACTTCATACAAAGTAAATTTCAAAATAAAAAAAATTAATAAAAGCCCCAGAACATAGCAGAAAACATAATCTTCAATGACTATTGCTAAACTCATATAGTGGAAACTAGGAATCTCCTCATATTAGTTGTCTTTACATCGTTTCCATATATATTTTATGTAAAATAAATAAGTGCAAGCCATACTCTTAGGCATTTACTACTCTCAGCCTGAGCCAACCACTTGTCCATTCTCACTGTTAAAGCATTGCAACCCATTAAAAGGTGCTTTATATTTGAGAATTGACAGGTTGTTGGCTCAGGCTGAGAGTAGAAAAAGCCTGAGAGTTAGGGCTAGCACTCCTCAAAATATGTATACCTTCTATATCTCTTATTCCATCAAACTACAAAGAATATCACAACCATCCCATTTAAGATAGATGGATGACAAACACAATTAATGCTGGTATCCCATAGCTACCACTGGGATCCTTACCTTGTGACCTCTGCTTCCTTTCATTAGAACCTCTCCAAAGCTGTAGGTTCCAGTCACTGATCTAACAGTGAGGGTGACAGTGAATTTCCTTGAGGCACCGGACAGCAGAGTCATTGCCGGAGGACTGGTTTCAATTGCAATTGATGGTGACATCCTGGTCGTAATTACATAGGTTTCTTGCTCAGCAATATTAGTGACTGTGCGAGTGACGGTTCGAGTTCCCACGAGATGGGAGACTGTGATTGATGGGGTGTTGAGATCAGATGGATGGCCACTGGTGGAGTTGCAGGATGAGCTCGTGAAGTTTGTTATCTCACGAGTATCAATACCAGGTATCGTGCACAAGAACATCAAGTAGTCCTCAAAACCTATGAGACCGAGTTAAGATGGGATTTAGAGAGCATTTGGGATGATCCTCTATGATGTTTTCTAAAAGGAAAATAAAATACCTGCATCAAAGATTAGTCCAGGATCCAGCGCCGCTCTCGGATTGACATGGCCACTTCCGTAATCAAATGGTGTAGCCGTCACCAGCGTCATGGTTTCTGATCCGGAAAATTGTTGGGCTTGAATAGGCCTGCCTGCTCGGTCCGTCGTTGTTGTTGTTGTCATCAATGCTGATTTGATGGCTGCAGGGCTCTAAAGGGGGTGCCTCTGCTTTATAAGAGCTGCTATCCCTGCAATATGTGGTGCTGCCATGCTAGTTCCAGATATCATAGCGAATCCTTCTCCTGCTCAAATCAAGAGGATCTTTAAGTTGCTCAGAATTTAGTATACTTCCATTGTTTTCGGACATATGAGCAGAAGTTTTGCTGAATATTGTTAGTTCTTTTACCTATGTAATTAGCCTCATCTGTTCCATTTGGAGCCCAGGCTGCCCAAATAAGAGAACCAGGAGCTAGAATATCTGGTTTCAGAAGATCTGCATCTTGGAAGCTGAAATCTTTTATATCTGGCCCACGAGAAGAGAACAATGCCACCTCCGGTGCCGATTTGTGTAGTATAGGCATCAAACCATTCCCAATGCTACCTGTTGCTTTGAAGCTCCTCACTCGTCCAGTCCAATCTCTTGATGTAGAGGTGTTGTAATAGTTTACAAGATCCTGCAATAACAGAGATGGCCAATCAAGAAGCAAATCTCTTATGCACTGGAATCAAGATATCAGGAACACCAGCGGCAAAAAATGATAGAGAGAGAGAGAGAGAGAGAGAGAGAGGCAAAAAAGTATTAAGAACTTCGGACACTGGAGAAAATAAAATTGTGGACCAGTATGAGCCAGTAAATTAAGGAAGCCAAAATCTTGCACGCCACAAAGAAACTCCTGGATTTTTTATGAAGGGATAATCTGAAGTTTTAGGACAAATAGATCATATATATGGTCTGTGATGTCAATAGCTTTACACGGAATACATGCAGGGGAACAATCCTCCATTCCATGGGTCCAACTTGGGAGATCTTCCAAGACAAAACAAAACCAACCTTATGAATTTTGACTGACTTATACATTGCTACTTCTAACAGTCAAAAGCAACACGAGGAGGATCTGGGAAAGAGCCGATAAATCAGACAGATACAGCCATTAGATTGGCCAATTTTGGGTATGGATGACTCTTACGTGGAATCTATTGAATTCAGAGTCCCACCATCTGAGGTGTCAACTTTAAGATTCGTTTACGCACCCATATGTACACCTCAGTTTTCCATGACATTTGATCCATAATAGCTTCTCAAGAAAATGAGAAACATCTATATCAACAAGACAAATAAATTTTGGCAATCATATCACCATGGGAATTTATAGATGTTTACCATTGACTTGCTGACATCTGTGATGACAATCCCAGCAATACCTACTGGAACAGGATCGAACTTAGTTCCTGGAGAAACATTTTCCACAGCGAGAACAAAGCCAGCTGCTCCAAGGCTCTTGGCAGTTTCCGAAACTTTCTTGACAGATGCAGTACCAACAACGAAATTGAAGGAATACCCACAAAGAAGAATGTTGCCCTCCACCAAATTCTTGTTTAAAACTTCCGGTCTCTGGCAGTCTGAAGGGTTGTACTTCATAACTGAAGAATCGAGCATCACAACATTGGCTGAAACCAGGGTGTACGTTCGATTAAAATGTGTAGCAGCTGCATTAAGTCATGAAATGTCTTTCAGTTTTAGAAAGGCAATAGATATTTCCAGGAAACTTAGCAGAGTATCCTATTAGTAGTTGAATAAATGGCAGGTGCTTGAGAAACAGTATGGGAGGGTGTTGGGTTTTATGTTAGAAGTGCTGACATAACAGGAACTTAGTAGTCAACTTCCAAACAACAAATATTGTCCATTACAGGCACAGCCATACATGAGGCACAAATGAAAGGAGTAGGACCCACCAAATTATATGGTCTTTTTAAGAGGACTCTTATAGAAGAATCATCCTGATCAAATGTCGTAAACTCACAATCCTCCAATATATCACATTCTTTGGAAGGTCATCAAAAGTAAGCAAAGAGTCCAAGAAACATATATAGATTGGATGGTTATGATTAACTGATTTGTTTGAATAATTCCCTGCAGATCTCCTGATGATTCATAGCAAACAGTGGATCCTGCCCCTCTCTACATGCACAACATATGTATCTGGCTGCCGTCCATAGACTGTAACAACAAGCTACAGGACTCTATAGATCATTCCAACAAAGCTTATATCAATTCTATCTATAACAGAGGATGTCAAAATCACACATAACAATACATATGAATAGATCATATAATTGAAACAATATATATTAATGGCCTGCTGGTTAACTTATCATTTTTATTTTTTGGTCAGTAGTCTACTAATCATTTTATCTTGCCTTTGAAACAGAAGATGGATAAAGATGAGTGACAGACAAAGAGATCCAATATCTTGCTCTCTTCTTTTCTCACATGGAAGCTAAGGATGCACCAAAGAAGATCAAAAAAATGGGACTGTTACAATTTGCAGATGATAGTTCTTCAGTGAAGCTAAGAAGAAAAATTTAATGGAATCCAAAGTGCAACGGAATGATCTCGGGGCTAAATATTAACCAGTGGAATAGTTATTGATGAGTATAAATTTGGAAGACAGTGTAGCCAGTATGTTCTCTATTGTGTGGGCAGTCTAGAGTCTCGAAATTGTTAACACAGAAAATGCACAAATTAGGTACATAACAAAGGAACGGAATATTAAATCAATATTATTACTTAATAATGAATCAAGGAAACTGAGAGGCACTCAGAGACTCTTTCTTGAAGCTTCCCTGTGCAAGGGAGAAGTAGCTCTATCTCCGAGATTCAACTCAACTCGGATTCATGCTGTTTTTCTCTATAAGTTTGCACCGCTTGGTGGAAGATGGTGGTACCCAACCTCCTTTAGAATGCCCGATAGAATTAATTAATTTTTATCAAGTCCAGTCCCACATCCAGGATGATATAAATATAAATTGACACTTAATAAAATTCAGATATATATATATTTTATAAAAATCTTAGGCATAATCATATAAAATCTGATGGATTGATTTAGTCAATCACTTAATTATCAAGTCCATACTGTGAATGCCCTTGGGTGAAAATCCATTATCCATATTAGAAAATGGAATATTGCTAATTTAACTAATTTTAGTAAACTAATCAGATTTGCTAAGTCCATGGATTTAAATTGATTAAAGCAAACAGTTGCATAGGTCCAGAATGATCAAATATTCCAAAATTTAATCTAAAAAATTCAGTCAGAATTTTGACAATCTTGTTGAATAAGGCTCTATGGGCTTTATTCCTATGGGCATTGTCTTTATGTTATCTCTTAGATATTGTATTGTGGGTCTACTATTAGTATCTTTTATAAACTAATAGTAGACCATTAGTGAAATATAAATAATAAAGTGTGTAAGAGAGATCATTAATCTGACTATTTTTCCCTAAACCTAATTTCCTTCTCCTTTTGCTTCTTCCTCTCTCTCAAACCTAACTTCTAATCCTAATATCCTCACAAACTAGACCAACTTGGTATTAAAGCCAAAGAGAAGACTCAGGGATTACGACTCAGCAGGAAGAACTCAGAAGAGTGTTGATGTCAACATGACATCAAGTTGATGTCAGTTGTACGAACTAACGCATCTGAATTTTTTGCGTCTGAATTTTTTGATTCCATGTGATAGATTATGATTTTCTGAGAATTGTGGTTATTTTTTTAGAATTTTTTGAGATCTGGAGATGTACTTTTTCAGAGTTTTCATCAAAAATTGAAAAAAATCATATCTAGTTTTTTGGATTGTGCAATTGATTTAGGAGTTTTTTAGGGACTCAAACTTATTTTGTTTAATCCATATAATAAATATTGACATATTAAAACAAGTTTGGTGAAGATTGGAGAAGTATTGAATATCTGACGAAGGTTTTTCACCCCCATAATTGTTGTTATTTTACTGTTTGGACCCTTTTTGTTACTTGAAAATTGGTATATGGTTGGTGGGGGCTATTCCATGGATTTCTATTATCCCAAACACTGTTAGGTTGTTATCGGGTTGTTTTTTAGTGGTTTTGAGTATTCCATCTAATAGCCCTCACCTATCTCAAAACGAGATCGATGTCTTCCGTTGTTTTATCTCAATTAGAGACCCTAAGTATCGCTAGTGCCGCCTCAGTCCCTTATTTAGGTACCTCAGCCTCGGCTCTCAGTGCATCTGTTTCCAATCATAGTCGCTCATGGATCATTGATTCAGGAGCATCTAATCATATGATTGGTATGTCTTCCTTTTTTCATCTTACTTCATAGATTCTGGTAAACACAAATTTAAAGTTGCAGATGGTACTTTATCATCCATTGCGAGTAAGGGAAGTGTTGATGTTACACAGCTTACACCCTCTATGTCCATTTCCTCTATTCTTCATGTTCCTAAGTTCACCTTGAATCTTTTATCCGTTAGTTATATTACCAAATCATTGAACTATAGCATCACTTTCTTTAATTCTCATTGTGTTTCGGGACTTGGAAATGAAGATGATGATTAGTACGGACCATGAGAGATGATTGTATCTGCTTAACCATTTGTCTCACATTGCTTCATCAGTCTAGCAGATACCCCATGGTGTTCAAAGTATTAGTAATACAGAGGAGTTATACTGGTGGCACAGACATCTTGGCCACCCCTCTATTTCCCTTCTTAGGCGTTTGTTTCTATATTTATCTGTTTCTAGTGTGCTTTCTTTTTTTCAGTGTGAAACTTGCGAATTTGTAAAACATTGTCGAACTTCATATCCCTATAGATGTAATAAATGTAATTCACCATTTTCTCGCGTGCATTCTGATGTGTGGGGGACCATCCCTTATTACTTCATCGTGTGGTTTTAAATATTTTGTTTCTTTTGTGGATGATTTTTCTCGTACTACATCGGTGTATATGTTGAGATATTAGGGTGAAATTGGCACTACTTTTCCTTCTTTTCATACAATGATTGTCACTCAATTTAACGCCTCAATTAAAGTCTTTCGTTAAGATAATGGGGGGGAATATATATCCACTAGTTTGGCTATATTTTTATATTCTCATGGTATCATTCATTAGACTTCTTGTGTTGCAACACCTCAACAAAATTGTGTGGTTAAGCGAAAAAACAGACAACTGTTGGAAGTCACTCGCTCGCTTATGCTTGTTATGAATGCGCCTAAACTTTTCTAGTATGATGCCGTTTTGACTATTGTTTTCTTAATCAATTGGATGTCTTCCCGAATTTCGGAGTTTTAATCTCTTGTTTCCCTATTATCCCCTTTCACTCATTTGTTTCCAGTGACCCCACAGATTTTTGGATGGATTTTCTTTGTGCATATTACTCACACAAAGCTTGATCCTAAGTCCCTTTGAGGTATCTTTCTTGGGTATGTTCCTCATCAAGGGGTATAAATTCTATCATCCTCCTTCTCGTTGGTCCTTCGTATCTATGGATGTCACATTTTTTTAGTCTACTCCGTATTTTTCTACCAATGAGACGTCTTCAGGGGGAGAGCATCAGTGAAGAGATATCTTCTTCTCTTTATATTCCTATTTTCTCCTCAAATAGTGATTGTAGACACGGGGAGTGTGAATCCGTGGTCAAAGATACCTCTTCTGATCCAGGTAAATTGTTGTTCATTCTAGTTCTGACATTATTCAATCTGAAATTCATATTGCCCTTAAGAAAGGCATTAAAACATGTACTTAGCATCTTATCTCTAATGTTGTATCTTACCATGCCTTGTCTTCTTTGTATCGTCGTTTGCCTTGGCTTTGTCTTATGTGTCTGTCCCTCGTAGTTTAGTAGATGCACTCTCTCAACCAGAATGGAAATAGGCTATGGAATAAGAGATGTGTGCACTTGAAAAAGTAGTACTTGGGATATGGTCAACCTACCAAAAGGGAAGAGGCTAGTTGGATGTAAGTGGGTGTTTATAATCAAACACCACTCGGATGGCTCAGTTGAGAGATACAAAGCTCATTTGATTGCAAAGGAGTATACTCAAACGTATGGTATAAACTATCAGGAGACATTTGCTCCAATTGCAACAATGAATTCAGTGAGAAGGCTCTATATAGACTGAAGTAGTCCCCAAAGCATGGGTTGAGCCTTTTTCACAATGCTATGATGAAGAATGGTTCTAGACAAAGTCAAGCAGACCACACTGTTTCTCAAGCGGTCGTGCTAGAAATAACTGTCTTGTTTATGTGGATGATATTGTTGTAACAGGTGATGATTTGGATGATATAAAATCTCTGAAGGGCAAGTTAGCAAAGGAATTTGAGATCAAAGATCTGGGTCTTCTAAAGTATTTGCTTGGAATTGAAGTTGCCAGATCTAAGAAGGGCATATTTGTCTCTCAGCGCAAGTATGTACTTGACCTACTGGAGGAGATAGGCATGATAAGTTGTAAGTCATGTGATACACCTATAGACCTTAATCATAAACTCATTAAAGCTAGTGGGAAACATCTGACAGATGCTGGAAGGTACCAAAGACTTGTTGGCGGGCATAATTATCTATCCTTTACCAGGCTAGACATTGTTTATGTTGTTAGTGTAGTCAGTCAATTCATGCATTCACTGTAAAGACCCGCAATTTTAATATAATAAAATTATGTGTTTATGGGTCCTTAATGGAGGTTAATTAGTTAATTATTTGTTAAATTAATAAAAAGTGGATTTTGCTCGGGATTGAAGTGCACCGAGGAAATCTCAGTATCTTTTGGCGAAAATCGCACACAGTGTGTCAGTCGACTGCCGGGACACACCCCTATCGTATCGGTTCCGTCAGGTATCATTTCTTGGGGCCATTATGTGTGATAAAATTGAGAGATACGAGAAATTGCCAAATTTCCAGAAATTAAGTGGGACCCAATGTCTGTTGGAGATCCTAATAGAAATCCGTGCGATTGGCACTAATCCATGTCGGTCGGCCGTGGGGACTAATGTCTATCGTCTCGGCAGTTAGTTATCTCAAACGAAGAAATGGCAGCCTGTTTTGTGTTCGAAATCAGGAAATTAGTGGGTTTTGCAGTTTTCGTCCAGACTTACGTTTGGCTGTCAAAACTCAGTATTTTTCCCTGAAATTTTTACAGCAGGTGTCAGACTGTTCCAAGTTCAGTCACTTGAAATTTCATCATAATCGGGCATCATGAAGTAGGGTTTCAAAGGCCGTATACGCGAGAAAATATAGAAGAATAGTCAAATGGTCAACCCGTTGACTTGGTCAACGGGACCATTAATGGTGGTCATGTTCATGGCACATGACCCTTAAATTATAAATAGGGGCAGCCCCTTTTATTCTCACTATTTGCAACAGTAGGGGAGGTTCTGCCACAGCATGTTTTAGAGAGAAAGTGAGGAGAGAGAAAGGAAGAGAGAGAAAGAGGAGAGAGAAAAGAAAAGGGAGGTCCTCTTGGGGTTTTTCGACGTCCTCGACGCGTTGGCGGTGTCTGATTTTCTTTCCGACGTCTCGTTTGGCGTGTAGAGAGAGAGAGAAAAGGTAGAGAAAAAGTGGAGAGAGAAAGTTGCATGCGCTCTACCTTGGGGTTGATCATCCTTCCGAGCACGTTGGCGGTGTCCGTTTCGGCCCTAGATGCCTCGAAGTGCATGAAAGAGGTAAAAACCCCTTCCATCTCTTTTATTTTCCTTATTAATTGCTATATTCTTTATGTGAAATGTATGTGCGTTGATGGAAAAGGGTCTGAGACCCCGTAGATGTGTTATAGGAAGGTGGTTGTGTGTGGAAAATGAGTAGAGGGGTGTAGCCCTCGGCCTCGGGTCTCAAAACCCTGGATTTAGACTCACTGTGTAAAAGAAGTGGATGGAAAAAGGGTCAGAGACTCCTATGTGATGTTGTGATTTTATGTGGACCGTCGGGAAGCCCAGATCGGGTCCCGGGTAAATTATATCGTCACCCTGGGGTGTCGAAAAGTTGTTTTGCAGGTTGTATAAGGCTATGGACACATCCATTAGCCTGGAAACGTTCCCTAACGGGATGTTGTGTTACTGGATGTGGTTCACGGGCGTGAGGCCCAACTGTTTCAGTTAATCAAGCAATGCTTGGATTAACTGGGGTTACTCGGTTGTTAGAAAACCTAACCAGGGTTAAAGTGTAATCCTCCGTGACTAATAGTCGGGAGTGGGTGGAATAATATCCATAGATCTTCTTTGGCGAGGTACGTGACTGATCGTCGGGAGTGGATCGAATAATGCCCATGGATCCTCTTTGGCAAGGTACGTGACTGATCATCGAGAGTGGGTGGAGTGTTATCCAAAGATCCTCTTTGGCTAGGTTTGGAGTGGTGGTGTTATGTAATCCTCCGTGACTGATAGTCGGGAGTGGGTGGAATAATATCCATAGATCCTCTTTGACGAGGTACGTGACTGATCGTCGGGAGTGGGTGGAATAATGTCCGTGGATCCTCTTTGGCGAGGTACGTGACTGATTTTCGGGAGTGGGTGGAGTGTTATCCAAATATCCTCTTCGGCTAGGTCTGGAGTGGTGGTGTTATGTAATCCTCTGTGACTGATAGTCGGGAGTGGGTGGATTTAATATCCATAGATCCTCTTTGGCTAGGTCTAGAGTAGTGAGTTATGTTAGTCCTCTGTGACTGATAGTCGGGAGTGGGTGGATTTAATATCCATAGATCCTCTTTGGCTAGGTCTGGAGTGGTGAGTTATGTTAGTCCTCTGTGACTAATAGTCGGGAGTGGGTGGATTTGATATCCATAGATCCTCTTTTGCTAGGTCTAGAGTGGTAAGATATGTTAGTCCTCTGTGACTGATAGTCGGGAGTGGGTGGATTTGATATCCATAGATCCTCTTTGGCTAGGTCTGGAGTGGTGAGTTATGTTAGCCCTCTGTGACTGATAGTCGGGAGTGGGTGGATTTAATATCCATAGATCCTCTTTGGCTAGGTCTGGAGTGGTGAGTTATGTTAGTCCTCTGTGACTAATAGTCGGGAGTGGGTGGATTTGATATCCATAGATCCTCTTTTGCTAGGTCTAGAGTGGTGAGATATGTTAGTCCTCTGTGACTGATAGTCGGGAGTGGGTGGATTTGATATCCATAGATCCTCTTTGGCTAGGTCTGGAGTGGTGAGTTATGTTAGCCCTCTGTGATTGATAGTCGGGAGTGGATGGATGTGATATCCATAGATCCTCTTTGACTAGGTCAGGGAAGGCGATGAGTGTACTATTTGAAAGAGATGTCGTGAGGACAAGGTTCTCACTGTGGCCGAGTCAGATAGTTGTATGATCTTGTATTGAGTCTAAAGGCTCAAGGTATGATTTGAATGGGCATGAGCCCGATCGATTGATAGCTGAGTCTGTGAACTCAGGGATAGAAGTGGTATGCGGATGAAGGCCTGGTCGATCGAATCTGTGGACTCAAGAATAGAGAGTGAGCGGTTATCTGGAATCAGTAACCTAGTGTGGTGAATATAATTGATATTGGAGGAATTTGACAATGGAAAATATTTGGAGGTTGGGAACCTCGGTTAAAGTGAAATAACTTTGGGTGACCTCGGGTCATGATTTATCCTTAATTATTTACTATTGTAATATGGAAATTGAGCAATATTATTATGTTATTCTGATGTGTATTACTAGGTGGAAAATAGCCTAGATGGGTTGTGGATTTTACTGGGCTTTATGGCTCACTCCTCTCATTTGATGTTTCAGATTCTGAAGCAGGTAGCTTGATAGAGTCTGGAGAGTGTCCCGGCGCAGTTGTGGCACCAAAAGTAAAGGCTATTGTAGCCAGTGAGGTAACGTATTTGCTTATAATGGGTTATTGTGATGACCAGTTGTTATTGCTTATGTATGTTTATAAGAAAAGTTGAAAAACTCCCGCATTTTCGCGGGTAAAGTCTTCCGTATGCGTGGTTATGACGAACGAGCATGCGTCTCAGAATTTATTTCCCTAGGCGCAGGTTCGGGGTGTCACATTCACCAACTACTAGGCACCTGGAGGCAGTGAATCAAATCCTCCACTAATTAAAATCATCTCCTGGGAAGGGTTTTTTGTATACCTGTAATGGGAACTTAAGGATTGAAGCCTATACTAACACAGATTGGGCTGGCTCGGTTTCTGATAGACGCTCTACTTCCGAGTATTACACCATGGTTGGAGGTAACCTTGTCACATAGAGAAGTAAGAAGCAGAATTTAGTTGCTAGATCTAGTACAGAGGTAGAGTTTACAGTCATGGCACACGGTGTGTGTGAACTGCTTTGGCTCCGATTACTCCTGAGTGAGATTGGGCTTCCTACTAAAGGGCTCATGAGTTTATATTGTGATAATAAAGCCACTATTAGTATTGCTTATAATCCGGTGCAGCATGACAGAACCAAGCATATTGAGGTAGATCGTCATTTCATCAATGAGAAGTTGAAAGCGAGGTATATTTGTACCCCCTTTGTAAAGTTAGAAGATCAACTAGCTGATGTGTTGACTAAGGGTCTTGGTGGTACTCAGTTCCAAAATATTGTTGGCAAGTTGGGCATGAAATATATCTACGCACCAACTTGAAGGGGAGTGTTGAATAAGGCTTTATGGGCTTTATTCTTATGAGCCTTGTCTTTATGTTATCTTTTATGTATTGTATTGTGAGTCTACTATTAGTAGCTCTTATATACTAATAGTAGACCATTAATGGAATATAAATAATAAAGTGTGTGAGAGAGATCATTAATCTCTCTCACTATTTTTCCCTAAACCTAATCTCCTTTTTCTTCTTCCTCTCTCTCTCTCAAACCCTAACTTATAATCCTAATAACCTCACAAACCAAACCAAAACTAGTCTCCAGCCAATATGAAAACTGTTTACTGGACTTGTCCTAATCTGACTGTTCAATTGGATTATCTCATTACCTAGTCAAGTTAGACAGGTCCAATGGACCTGTCTGGTTAGAATAGTTGTTAGACGGTCCTGTAGGATTGTTAACAAAATGTCCTTGTAGGTCTGTTTAAGAAGAAAGCTCTGGTGGGTCGCTCATTTCTGGTTTGGACTATTAAGTCCTGTCCAATACAGTATCCAGACATGGTCTAGTTGCAATCTGTCCCTGGTTCAGGTGGGCTGGATGGCCAGCATTCTAACAGGCTTGAGAGGATGACACAGCACTAACCAAGCATCCAAACATGGTCTAGCTTCTTGATTTTGATCAAGATCCAAGAACACTATTAAATAAAAGAGAAGGGCCATCATCTTCTCTAAAAGGAAAAGCGTGGAAAGTAGAAAGCAAGTAGGAGGGTTCGTGGGAATCAAGAGAAGGCAAGAAACTTGGATAGCTAAGCAAGGTAAATATAAACATCTTCCTTTTACATTGCTTTGATTGACAAATCCATGGCATTTTTAAATGGAAAGATTCTTTGTTTGGAAGACATTAACTAACACCAATCCTTGCAATTAAGGTGTTTTGGGGGTTTCAAAACTGAAGATAACATGATAAAATCTTTATGATCCCCCCCCCCCACCCCCACCGAAAAAAATTAGAAAGGGACACATCTCAAAGAGATAATTTGAAAGTCCTTCTCACAGTGTCCGTGTTAAGCCCTTGGATAATGGGTCTACCAAATTTTCTTTCGACTTAACGTATTGAACGGTGATCTTGCCATCAGTTATAAGAGTAAGACCTCTCACATGATTGTGCTTCAGATGAATTTATTTGAATTTTCCATTATAGTTCTCGTTGTATGCCTTGAGCATTGCAACCTAATTATCACAATATATTGTAAAAGCTGACACAATTGTGCCCCATATTGGTACATACGCCTTTGGGCCATTTGGTCTCTTTGCCTACAAATGATAGGGCGATGAACTCAGACTACATAATAGAATGAGTAATGCATGTTTGCTTCTTGGACTTCCAAGATATGGCTCCTCCTCCCAGAGTAAAGATTCAGGCCGTTACAATTGTGTACTCATCTGAACAAAGTTCCAAGTTGCATCACTGTAACCTTCAAGTACAGCTGGGGTCCTCCCATAGTATATCCTATATGTCAAGGTACGCTTGAGGTATTTGAGAACTTTGAAGAGCGCTTCCCAATGTACTTTCCTAGGATTACTTGTGTATTTGCTCAACATTCCAAGTGCCTGGGTGATGTCCAATCTTGTGCAGCTCATGGCATATATGAAAATGCTAATAACTTGAGAGTATTCAAGCTGAGCAACACTTTTGCCTTCATTCTTACTTAGCTTAATGCTGGAATCAACTGGAATTGGGTCCGGAGAGCATTTGAACTAATTAAATCTTCAGAGGAATTTTTCTATGTAACTTATTGAGATAAAGCAATCCCTCCATTGCTTCTAATGATTTTAATTCCAGAATTATATCAATTCCCCATAATCCTTAATGTCAAAATTTGACAATAGGAATCTTTTACTTTCCAATTTTGTTCCAAAAATTACCATATCGTCAACATAGAGGTAGATGAAACCTCTAGAGTTTCCTCTAAAGTTGCTGTAAACGCAAATATCACCATCATTTATATGATAGCCATCAGATAAGAGATTCCTCTTAAATTTGTCATGCCGCTACTTAGGTACTTGTTTAAGACCATATAAAGTGTGTGTCATGCCATGTCGCGGCTTCTAGTGTAAATGGAATGAGAAATGAGTGTGTCATCCGTATTGCTATCGTATCGCCCGTATCGGTCCAATTTAGGCTATACGGTACTGATATGGGGAATTTTTTCTATTCCTACAAATCTATGTACCAAGTGGGCCAAAAACTGGTACATATCGGCCATATTGGCCAGTGCATACCAATATTTAAAACCATGCTAATAATAGGGTTAATAACTGTTGAGATATGATCTATTATGTAGGTGTGTTACACCGAATCACTCCTCAGGGGTATAATTGTAACTTTTCTATCAGGATTATTATAAATACAAAGAGATTAGAGAGAGGCACTCTCTAATCTAGTCTTTCCCCTAATCTTCTTCTTTCTCTTCCATAAACCCTAGTTTACTATTCCTAATTTTCTACTTGATATCAGAGCAAGAAATCAAGGCCTGCATTTTTCAATTTCTTTTTTTTAATGGCATGAATAGTGTTGTGAATAGTGTCGCATGAATAGTGCCACATGAATAGTGTTTCGTGAATAATGTCATGTGAGTAGTGCCACGTGAATAGTGATGCATAAATAGTGCCACGTGAATAGTGTTGCATGAATAGCTTCGCATGAATTTGGTATAGTTTAATATTTTTGGAGTTCGGGTTGATTTTATTCAAAGTTTTGAAATATCTAAGTTGATATTTCATCTTTTGAATGATTTTATGAAAAAAAAAATTCAGATTTACATCATTCGAGTTTAAAAGGTTTTGGGGGTTGTTGATGGACATTTAGATCTACTATGAATCATTAGATCTAGAGTTATAAATGTGTGAATTCATTGGTTTTAACAAAGCACTAATTGTTTGGAGTTTTTTTGCTGAAAGGGTGTGATTCTAGAAACCCAAAAGTTGTTTTGTAAGCTATTTTGGTGAAAAAACAATCATATTTAACCTTTGTAAGAGGCATTGGCAATGTATTGCTGTTCTTTTTGTGTTAAAAAGGTGTTATTGACCTAATTGGTCTTTTTTTGTGGAAGAGGTGTTTCCTTTTTGAAGTGCTGGAATTGTTGCGATTGTCTTTTGCAGATCAGTGATTTTTTCTTTTGATTTGAGTTGATTGGAAACAAAGAAGCATTGAAAAAATGGCCAATAATAATGTCTAAAGGAATTTCCGATGCTAGATCGAAGAGTCCAAGCATTAAGATCACTTCGCCCATCAGTAGTGGCTATGGTGATAATCTCGATGTGCTAATCACAAAAATATAAAGTTGGATGGCACCAACTTCCTTGAGTGGTCTTAGTCCGCTAAGATGTATATCGGTGGGAGAAGAAAGTTAGGGTACTTGATAGGTCGAGTAAAAGAACCGGTTATAGAGACCGAGACATATGACAAGTGAGAGCAAGAGAACCTTATGGTTATGTCATGGCTGCTACATTCCATATTGGTTAATAGAGGCTTCTTGTTTATTCAGAAAGTGAAAGAGATTTGGATTAAGGAAACTTGAACCTATTCCCAACGTCAGAACATTATCATTTTGTACCAGTTGAGGCAAGAGATAGCTACTCTTCGTCAAGGGGAGAGAAATCTATCTACCTATTACTCCACTCTTCAGGATCTTTGGAAAGAGTTAGACCATTTTCAGGTCATCTAGTGGGAAACTGATAAAGACAGAGATGGGCTCAGTAAACAAGTGGAAATGAACAAATATTTTTATTTTTTAACGGGCTTGAATCCGAAATTTGAAGTCACCCGGGTTCAGATTTTAGGGAAAGATGTACTTCTTTCTTTGTACCAAGTTTATTCTCTAGTCCAAGGTGAGGAAAGCATGAAAAAGGCGATGGTACCTACTCTGACCAGCGATCATCTCGCCCTTACCGCATCTTCTAGTGCTCCTCAAGGTGAGAAATACCCTTCTAGAAAGATTAGGCCTACTAATGACAAAGATAAGTTGAAGTGTGAGCATTGTGGAAATACTAGACATACTCGGGAAACTTATTAGGATCTCATTGGCTGGCCCACAAAGTTTACTTGTCCCGGACAGCAAATGAGCATCACTCATGGCAACACTGTAGCTTTCATGCCCCCTACCTTGGGTACCTCAATCGCATCGGCTTCTTCCACCAGATCATCTTCCTCCAAGAGCTCCTCTAATGCAAATATTGATCGTCTTCGACACACGTATTGAGTCAAATGGAAGGTTATTTTGCCTCTACTTCATTTGCTTAGTCAAGTACTCATGCATCTGTTAGTTTCGTTTCTCATTCTCAGTCCAGCCCTGACCTGAATCATTGATTCAGGTGCATCAGATCATATGATTAGTCTATCGACTATGTTTTCTTCATATAGTCTCTTGTCTGGAAGATAGTTGTAGGATCTTCTTGACCTTTTCTTCCTAGACCTTCTTGGCTTCGACCGATAGTTGTATACCCTCATTGGCGGAACCGAGGGGTATTTCCAGTTTCTAAGCTGGAGGATCTCCTCGGGAGTTTTCTTCTTTGGCATCTCAAAAGTAAAAGTGCTTTTGTACAGTATTTTAACCCAAGGGTCATACAATGTTTCGGTTCTTCTTTCTGGTTTTGATTTTGTTTAACCCCAGAATGGGCTAACATCTCTGGACGGAGACCGTTGATGTTGGTGATGAACAGCTGTCATCATGGCTGTGAAGGTCGTTGAATTAGTGCTTCTGAAAGCATGAAAACCCAATCTGAACAACAAGTCCATGTCTGCTTGTGCTGAGTTAATGGCAGTTCTTGTATTAACAGTTGGGTGAATTTGATCACGATTGTTAATGCCCCTTACGTAGTTTGGAGAAACTTGCAAGTTCGCCCTTTCTTTTCTTGATTCAATGAGGTCGTTGATGATATCATCGAGTGTTGAGTGTTGTCCCAGGAGGACCCTATTTCTGTTGGCCTTGGACCGCCAACTTTTCTCTTTCTTGGAAAGGGAATTGTCTGTGGATGATGTTGAGTCTGTCCACAGGTCCCTCCCTCTTTTGAGAGAGACTTGTCTATGGACTCTTCTGTCCGTGGACTCAGGTCTGCTTCTAGACCTGTCTGTGGGGTAAACTTGGGTTGGAACCTTGGGTTGGAACCTTGGGTCTGGCTGAGCTTTGGATCTGTGGACCCTGATTGGTGTCCGCGTATAGGCATTGCCTCTTGCCCGTGGAGTAGCCTTGGCCACTTCTCCTTCTGTCTGCAGGATTAGCTTGCAGACTAGTCTTCTTGTTTGGGGAATTGGTCCACGGACTAGTTCCTGCACTTGGTTATTTTTGTCATTTTTAACCAATTTTATTAGGGAAGTTCTTGTTAAGTCCCTTAGGCCAGTAGCCTTATTCTTTTGCCCTGACAAAATTTGGACAGCATCTCCCCTCTTTTGATAAACTCTTGAATGGTGAGTTCCAACAACCAACTTGGGCCGAGGTCTCTCAACCGTCTGTCTGAGGATCGACCCATAGGGTTTTTCCTATTTAGACCTTGACTGGATCATGGTTTGGGCCCGAAACAAGCTTGCTCTATTAGTGGACCCAGAAGGGCTAACTATTTTGGAATCCCTTTTCAAGGTTTCCGGTGATATATGTCTACCTTTTGGGCTGACTTATCGCAAAGTGGCCGAGCCACTTTGCCTTGTGTGGACCCAATTGGGTGCACCCTCCTTGCTGTCTGCGGACAGGGGTGTCCGCACTCATTTTTTGAGGTGCCCGCGGGATGGATGGTAGCCTCTGGGATGCCCACGAGTTGGCCGACCTGCTGTGGGCGGTCAACCTGCCTTTGATTTTGGCGAGCTGCCTACCTTTCCATCCCTGAGTTGATGGGGTGGGTTCTGCTCCTGTTGCGAGCAGGGCCATCCTCAACAAAGACCTGGTCTGGTGACCGCGGCCTCTTAGTAGGGTTTTGACCAGTTAGCCGAACCCTCCTAGCTGGGGCTATTGCTACCTTAGCCCATGTGAGTGGTTGAGTCACCAGCATCAACATCGAGGGTACATATACCTGTCAGTTGATTGTCAGGATATAGGCCCGACACATGCACACGATCTCGATCATCTTGTATAAAGAAAAAAGAAAAAGAAACGAAAAGATCACTTCATCTTTCCCTTTTTGTTTTTTCTATTCTTATTCAAAGATGAGAGTAGAAGAATGTCCCACCGAGCGTGCCAGAAATTTGTAACGTGCAAATTTTGTTACGGTCAAATTGCCTCCATCGTTGTGTAGAGTTTATTTTTTTGGGTGGGGGACTATCCTTCCGATCCGAGTAAACCCAAAATGTTAATTACTTTCCCGATTAGGGGAGAACCTCTAATTAAGAAGATGAAATAAAGAATAACAAGATATTTGAAGAAAATATTTATTTATTCAATGGGGTTACCCAAATCCTATGTAGGCGTTATAGGATACCTCATGGAGATCTTTGTGTCAAGAAAAGGGAAAAAATAAAGAGAGGTGGCCATATTGAGGGGTTCACCTGATGCTATCCATTGATGGGAGATCCTTCTTCACCGGTTACTTGCTTTGTCCCTACAAAAGAAAAGAAAATTCTTTTTTTCTCTTCTCTCTCTCCTTGGATTATAGAATGTTGTCTGGGTTTTTGTTCGTGTGATCCTTGTATTTCTTCATGGGAGTTTCTTGTGAGAAACTCCCTTTTATAGCTTTTGGAAAGTCATTTTTTGACTCCCCTTTGACTTCCCTATTTTTTAGGAAATCAAAAGGTTCTCTCATTTTTAGAGTCATTTTTCCTTTGATAGTTGGTTTCTCTTATCTTAGAGAAACCTGGTACAATTAGGAGTCTTTTTTCTTGAAAGACTCCAAATTTGTTTCCCTTTTTAGGAAACCTGAGAGGATAAGGCATTTCCCTTTAAAAGGGGAAGAATCTTATCTTCCAATAAAAAGGGAGAGATTACTCTCCCTTTTGGATGGGGTGCCATATGGCACTCTGTTATTGGAGAAAAAGAAGAGATCTCTATCTTGGGATCCCCTAAAGCTGGCAAAGAGTCATTTTTTTATTAGTGATTCTCTGCCACATGGCAATCAGGTACTGACTGCCAGCTGGGAAAGGACTGACCTTGGTCAGTCCGTAAATTGAAGGGGTGAGACCATGGATCTCACCCGTAGCCTGGGTCAAGTCCAAAGCCTATTTGGGCTGCGGAGCAGGGTCTGACCTTAGTTAGTCCACGGACCAAGACAAGGTGGGACAATGGGTCTTGCCCTTAGTCTGGGTTGAGTCCTTGGCCATTTATGGTCACGGACTAGGCTATTCATTCACTAACCCGTAGATGAACTCATAGAGTCTGTCCGTAGAGCTTGAATGGGGGTCTACTCGTAAGGGCAAACTCTAACCACATGTCAGTCCTATGGGGACTGATATGAAGGGTATCCGCAGGGCATCATAGCCCTGCTATTAGCGTTAAATGCTAAGCGGGCTGGCGGTGAGGCAGCCCTTGGGCAACTAGCACGCGTGCCTTTGGGATTTGCGAAGCCTAACCGCCCTTTCTGTGGGTGTTGATCTTGTGTAAGCAGGTGCACCATACACCTGCCTTGCGGGCGGTGAGATTTCACTATCCACAAGAGTATCTTCATATCGTAGCAGAAGTATACCTTTGACTTGCTTAAGGATACATGGAAGTTGGGTTCGCGACCAACATACACTCCTATTGAGCAAAATCATAAATTGAGCTCAAAGGAGGGCCCATTACTAGAAAACAAAGAGATGTACCAACTATTGGATCATGTGACTAGTAGCCCTCAATCAAATACTTAAGCCACGATCAATGGATAAATCTGGTAATTAATATAGCATTGATCGTTGGATAAAAGCATCTATGTGCATACACTTGAATGGACCACACTCACTCCATATCATGCATATGTTTTCGCTAAATTATATTATTTTAAATTATTTATCTTGATCAAAAGCTTGAGCATATTATTGCTTTGCATGATTTTATTGTAGGATGTTAAGCGTTGGATCTTTTTGGTTAGCTTGGGTAACTTGACCAAAAAGATGCATTGAGTGGAGTAAAATCAAGTCAATAGCCTAATAACTATTTGATCGAGTAAAACCCACGTAAAAGCTATTGAACCCACTTTGACTACAGGGAGAAGAGGATAAGATAGGTGGCTTAATCCCCCATACAATAAGGACATTTAGGTAGAGATCTCTAAGGGATCTCCAACGGGTATCTTGTAGGTTGATTAGAGTTGCCCATAAAAGGGACTCTTTGTACACTGTATAAGGCACAATTACACTAAGCAACAGACCTAAAAAGCCAAAACACTCCATTGTTTAAAATCCTCAAAAGGAGAAAGCTCATCTCAATTATAGGCACTATCCCTTTGGGTTGCTCTTGCGAAATATCCTATTTTATTTCTAAGTGATTTTACATTGTTGTGTTTATTTGGAGTCTCTTTGATCGGGACCCGCATTGGAATCAGAGCACAAGTCAAGAGACTTCTCACGTTTGATAATTGAGTTTCTTTTTTAGTCTTTAGAAACTCTTGTTTCGGGGAAGTCTTTAGAAACTCTTGGTTTGGGGAAGTCTTTAGGAACCCTTGTTTTGGGAAAGTCTTTAGAAGGAAGGAGAAAAGCAGAATCAAGAGTTATTACTTCTTAGGATTCTTCTTCTTCAAGAAAGAGTTTTATCTTCCTCACATATCAACGTTCAGGTCTCTAAACAACGATCAGTTCTCTAGACAGAGAACAAAGGCAGCGATTCTCCGGGATAAAGAACAAAGGTGGTGACGGCAACAATAACGTCAATAGTCTTAATTCCTCCTCGCAGCCACATCTATTTGAATCAAATTAATTTTGGATTAAGCGTAAGAGTTGTGATCTTTTGAGGTTATTGCATCAAGCTGAGATTACGAGTGTGTGGACCACAAATTACTTAAAGTTGATATCAGAACTATAAAATTATTTGTCTTTAGCCTATCTGTTAATTTAATTTTTAAGATGACTACAAGGGCTGCTAGTGCTAAACTTAGCAAAACTGATAGGTTAAATTGGATCAAACTATTCAACTTGGAAATGTAGAATTCGTCACGTATTATTTTTTGATAAAGTTGAATATGTCATAGATACTCCATATCCATTTGAACCACCTCTTAGAGCCAATGAGACTGCAAGAACTAGCTATGATTGTTTTATAGAAGATGACAAACTTGCTAGAAAAACTATGTTAACTATTATGGATCTAGACTAGAGGTAATATTTGAAGATCATCAAACTGTTAAATCCATGTTTGATGCAATTAAAGAAGCTTATGGTAGTGCCTATGAGAGTTACACTCAACTTTTAATTGAAAAATATCTCTTGCGAAATGAAAGAGAATGACAATGTTACTGAACACATAAATAACATGATAGTAATAGCTAAAGAGTTAGTAGCTGGGAGCAATATTATCCCTGATACAATGCAAGTGTCGACTATATTGCATAGCCTTCCTAATTAATGGGAAGCAGTTGTTATAGCTATAAATCTAACTGGTAATGAGAAATCAATGAAACTCTACCTATGTTGTTAGGGGTGAAAGCAAAAAGAAGAGCTAAAAAATAATGAATCTCATTTTGTAGATGGTTCCTCATCATCTTCTAAACCTAAAATGTCCAAACCTTTCAAGAAAAAATTTAAATGTAAGGATAATAGGTTTAACAAGAAGAATAATAAATTTAAAAGACCGGTGACTGGAAACTGTTACAAGTGTGGTAAACCATAGCACCTAAAATTCAATTATCCTGAGAAAAATGATAATAAAAATTATAAAGGACAAAGAGACATAGTTTTTGAGGTTTCCAAATCACTTCTTGCCAATTGCGACTCCCACTCATGGTGGGTGGATTCGGCATCTTCTTAGCATGGGAACAATCCTCCCTAAACTTAGTCCACTTTATGGGTAGTGCCCAAACCTTACAAAGCTCCCCGCTTCAAGGACAAGACTCCCACAGACGTCTTGATTTCAACACACTTTTATAGAAGTGTTTGCAATCTCAAAGTTCTCCTAAAACGAGCTGGATGATTAGAATAAAGCTCACTATGAATCCCTCAAAGATAGGAGTTGAATAGCTCAATAACTCGGAATTGGGATTTCTAGGTTATAACTCAATAGATTTGAAATCTAAGCTTTGGAGTAATGGATTGAATGATTGAAAGTATTAGGGTTGTTCTTTTAATTCATAAATCATTCCTCTTTATAGCCCTTGCAAAAATATAGTCCTTATGAGCTTATTGATTACTCAAAGAGTCGTTGAAAACTAGCCAATAGAGGTTAGTTTTGGTTTTTCCTGCAAGAATTCGTCAACGAGTCTTAGTGGAATCTTTGCATTCATTGATGAGTCTTAAATTAAAAAGTTACAGAACTTTATGGTAACTCTCTAAGTCGACGAGTCTGATTTGACTCTGAGCATTCGTCAACAAGTCCTCTGTATTTTTCTGGGAAAACTCACCTTTGCTTAACCAATTCGATAGGCATGATTTTCATGGTCTTATACCTTATCTTAATCAAGATAATTATCATGTTTTAGGTCCTTAAATTGATATTCAATTGGGTCTTAAGGCACTTATGGTCAATCTAAGAATTGAGCATTCAAACAACCAAACTTTGAGGACTTCTACAAAGATCTTAAACACTCAACTAAAATATAAAACAACAAAACTTCTAGAAAGTCTTCATTCTTCAATCTTGATCTTAAGCAGATTTGACTTTAGTTTCATGATCAACCTTCAATCTTCTTGATGATCCAACTTTAACTTTAGCTTTTGATATGATCTTTAATTATCTTCAATGTGATCCAACGTGATCCAATGGCTTGGCTTTGACTAGATTTGAATCTTTCAATAGATGGAGTCTTTTTCATGCTATTTCCTTGAATGACTTGCTAATGCTCTTAGTATACTGAATTTCACATAAACTCAAAGAGACATTAGTAACACAAAATATCATTACATTATTGTGTTATCATCAAAATCATTATGGAGACCTAAGGTAAAAACATATAAGCTAATAGTGCCTAGTTGCGATCAGATGTAGGAGAGAAGTTTGTTTAGGAGCCACCGCATACGTTTACTCTTGAATTGATTCGTGAGATTTGCAATCGCTCTTTCCTCCCGCCTTAGACTCAACCACTGCATCTTTTGAGACATGTTCTTCATCCACATTTGGGCACTTGGCCAATCTAGAGGACATCTACCCAGTTGAAGGGGAGGATGATGGAAAGCCCTGGTTTCAATATATTAACAATTTTCTGAAAGATAGGAGTTTCCCTAGTTTTGCAACCTCGAAAGAGAAAGCCATAGTCAAACACTTAGCAATCCATTATGTTATGTTAGCTGATGTCCTGTATAAAAGATCCTTCGATGGAGTCCTCTTGCGTTGCCTTGATGATGAGGAGGTAAAGGCATCCTCGTGATAGAAGAAGCCCACCATATAACGGGTAAACATCTTAATGTGTATTTGAGAGATTGCCCTCAGGCTGAGAAGTGTCCACATGAGTTCGTTGAGGTGCTACATAGACCTGTGGTCCTCTTTTATATTCTATCGAGAGTTCGAATTGCTCCACCTAAGTAGAACAAAAAGGAGGAATTGAAATTCAAAGGGGGAGCCAGAAGCTTCATTTTCGGTAGCTTTCTAACTCTCCTAATTAGAAGAAGGCTCTTTGGTGGATTATTTAGATCTGGATAGAGTTTCGTTGCCTTTATTAGGTCCAACCGGATAAGGGGGGCATCCTAGAGCGAGGGAGTAACAAACAAGCTCCTGAAAAGTATCAGAAGACACACCTGAGTCACCATCCTCTTGCACCAACAAGGAAAAAGCAAAAGAAACAAAGAAAGTACCGCATCTTGCTCCTTTTTGGGAGGGGAGAGAGGGAAAAAGAAAGCGAAAGAAAGTATCCACGTGCTTCATTCCAGGTATGGATACCCTGGAACAACAAGCCTTTCATAGAAATCCTAACTGAAACCTCCGTCCATACTTCTAATGAATAGCCCGTTCTTTGAGCTCGATCCCCTCGGGAATGAGAGTCGGGGAAACAAATGGGCAAGGGAATGATCAGGATTGCCACTTCAGCAGGCTAGCACGCAACAGCTTTTCAGCCCCTACTCCTATAAAGGCAGGCTGGCCTATTGATCCCCGCTCTACCACTGGACTTTGTGTCTTCCTTTAAGACTCTTATTTCCTGGAAGAGCAAAAAGCAGGATACTGTATCCAAATCTAGTGCAGAGGCAGAATACTTGGCTATGTCTACAGCCACTAGTGAAGTGGTTATGCTCGTTTTGTATCTTGAAGAAAGTAGGCCTATCGGCGGTCGGGTCAATAATAGCTATGCTATTGACCGACCTCCGTCCCGATCCCAAATGCGGGCGGGATTAGATCGTGGTCAATAATACTGTCAAAAAGACCAGCGAGCGAGATGGTTGTTAATAGTACTCCTTACCCATATGAGTTCAAATCCTGTCTCCGCAACATCTTTTTTTTTTTTTAGGTATGAGTTTGACCTTGTTAACTAGTAATTAATTACCATTTTTCTTTTGGGGAGAGAAAAAGAAGGGGGAGAATAGAGCCAAGACACTATCCATGGTCAACTACACAAAATCTTTTATCATATTACATACATTACTTCACCATAGGCGGATAGCAGGAATCAAACCTGCGTCTTCTCCTTGGCAAAGAGAAATTTTACCATTCAACCATATCCTGACATTTCTCTCTGGGAAAAACACATAAGATTTGTTCACTAGAGCTCATCACTGAAGAATGGTGGCTTAGCTTTTTGGAATTAGAGAATAGCTTGTTCGCCTGGGCAGCGGCTGTGCAAGGTTGTGCGCATCCCCTTCCTCTTGTTTGAGGTGCGTTGCCCAGGCGCAGCAGTTGACTGGACATCTAGGGGTAATGCACTGTTTCAATGTAGGCCGCGAGAGCGGTACCAAATCGAGACAAACTCTGAATACTAGATATGACCTCAAAATAAGAGGGGTCAAGGTCGGCCAGTGAGACGATGGGGGATAAGCTTCATCGTCGAGAGGGAAATAGCCTGGATCACCAGCTAAGGCCCCTAAATGACTGCTCAGTGATAAAGGAGGTAAGGGTGCAGAGACAGCCAGGAGGTTTGCCTAGAAGCAGCCACCCTTGAAAGAGTGCATAATAGCTCACTAATCGAGCGCTCTTGTGCCGAAGATGAATGGGGCTAAACGATCTGTCGAAGCTATGAGATGTAAAAATGCATCAGTAGAGGAGTGTTCCGCCTTAGAAGGAAGCACCCGCGCAAGTAGGTGTGGAAAAAGCAGAAGTGAGAATGTCGGCTTGAGTAATGCAAACATTGATGAGAATTCTCAATTTCGCTCAATTACACAAGAGCTTAACGCTTCTTTCGATTCTCTTCTTGAAGAGTTGAGAACGAAGGTTGTCACTTATCAGTATATATGTACCTTCATTCCAATCGATTTCTAAAGTATACGAGTCAAGGTTCGGAATGGAAAGTACAAGTAAGAGAACCGGACACCGTACCTCACCCGAAATCCCATTGCAAAAAAAAAGGAAAGCACCTGCAGCATACAAGTGGAGTCTTTAAGTAGTCTTTCCCTATTTCCGAGCTTGGTTGGTTAGCTCCCTCAGAATCACAAGAAATAAGTGTTGGAGTGACGGGTTCGGTTTCCTCTGTAGCTAGTTCCAATCCATATTAGTTGATTGAGGGTCCTGTTTCAAAGTGATAAGTGAAGTAATGCAATTGAAGCTAAGTCCACAAGCTACAAATAAGCCTTAGGGAGACATGGCACACCCCAAACCTAACCTTACTACTTCTGTGTATTACCGAACCAACCCGAAGTCAATCGATGGAGAGAGAAAATGTGTAGGCTTCGGGATAGATTATTTGATATATGCCAGGTTTCTTAGTAGAGTTTGATAGGAGTAGGTGCTTTCAAGCCTCCAGCCCCTTATAGTCAATTGGCGGGTGAAAGCATAGCTCTTACCCACATATTCCGAAAGAGGAGTGGGGGAGAGCATAAGCTGTAGTGACTGAGTGACCCAATGTGCAGACTATCTCGACGAAAAGGCCTGACAAGGGAAGGAGGTGAATACTCGAAAGCCAAAATCTATTTCATCTCGTCCCTTCGGTATACTTTAAAGACACCCTCAATACATTATTGACAATCTCACAAAAATGAAATCTCAGTAAATTTCAATTTACTGATCCCATCTTTCATAGAATCGATCCCCCTTTGACTATACAAGAATATGTTGAGTTCAGTATGTCTGGAAGCACGGGAGAATGTTCTTTTGCTGATATTATTACTAGTATCCCGCAACTTCGACTTATTCCACTAGGAGGGGTTCGGGGTTCTTATTCTCCCTCCAAATTAGAATAGTTGGCAATTCTTTTTTGGTGAATTTTATATTATTCCTTATTAGAGGGATTTCTCTATTTGGAATGATGGCCTAAAATTCCATGGTCACACTTGGTTTAAAAAAACCTATCACATAGTAGCACATCAGTTTATGACAAGATCTTACATCTTACAAGTTGAATATGTCAGCGACTCTGCTACTACACCAAGCACCAACAAACAAATAAAGGACAGATTCTTTGGCTGATTCTAATCTACATTCTTGATCTCTAATAGCCTGAGAAGGCGTGTTAAGTTGTTGGTCAGTTAATGTGTGGTCCTAATTCCCTTCTAGTTGGAGTTCATGATTCTCATTTTAATAGATAGATCATAACACGATTAATGGTTCGTTCATTCTAAAATCTAAACATGCGACGTTGCACCAAAGATCAAGAAGCAAATTTTTAGTTCAGATGGCATTCCTTTGCAAGAAAACATAAGGATTCACTAGCATTCAGGGCACAATCTTGCCCTTTCATGAAAGATGAGCACAAAACTGAGAGAAATCCAAAGTGGTGTTTTAACAGAAAAACAATTAAACCAATCAGTCGTGCCAAAAAAAATTACACCAACCAGGAAAAAAAGGAAAGATTCACGAAATGAAATATATAAACTATTAGAAAAGAGATGCAAAAGCTTCTAACTACAGCCAGGAGAAAATGCATGACAAGAATAATAAAGAACAAAAGAGAAAACAATGAAACAACACCTTCATACTAGTGCTGAGTCGTAAACATACTCAAAAATCAAAACTGAGCATGGATGATTATATGATAACCAATTAGTATTTTAAAAGCTATAATATATCTTCCCCAACCCTTTATGACAAGTTTTACAAAACATACCATGTCCAATTATGGTGCCTTGATCAGACTTTCACTTTGAGTTGTTGCAGAGTAATTTTCTGCAGGTTAAAAGGTTTCTTCCCAATGCTTAGCAAATCTAACAGTTCAACAGAAGATGAGAAAAACATGCAAAATCTTACGTGCTAAACCAATCCCAGCTAATAATTTGCCATTTCCCAGGGTCAAATGATTTTTGTACCCACGATCATCGATTGCAGCAGCTACGGATGCTATCCATGGACTGTAAGACACCAAGGTTTTTGGGAAAGGGCCTCCATTTCCAGCAGCCTGTGCAACAAAAACTCCGGCTTTCACAGTTGAAAGAAGTGTGGCATCAAAAGGGTTTAAAAATGTGGTCCTGGTAGTTGCTGGAGGATTTTTTGGCCCAACTGAGAGATTGAGTCTGTCCACGCCATCATGAACAGCCTGTTTACAGAAATTCTTTGCATTAAAATCATTCTACCTAAACCAAAGAACTAATAGAATCACTAACGAGAATGTATAGATACCATGTGACCATAGGTGGGATTTGACCTAGAATAATCCTAACATGATGTCTTAGGTGGTAAAAGTGTCCTAGTCTAATCATACGGACTCTAGGTGATGAGATAAGTAGTGCAAAACAAGTTAACAATGCTGAAATTTTTTCAAAAAACCTAGGTTGCTTGTTTTGCGCATATCACCCAAACCGTAGATTATATTTTGCTCTATATTATGCCCAATTGACCGTATTGAAAATAGCTACAACTTTTATGAAGGGATCAAGATCTGAAAACGAAGTTTTAAACCCTAGGTGATGAGATAAACAGTGCAAAACTTGTTTTAAAATCTGAAATTTTTCAAAAAACCAAGGTTGCTTGTTTTGAGCATATCTCACAAACCGTAGCTCAGATTTTGCTCTATAATATATCAAATCAACCGCGTTGAAAAGAGCTACAACTTTTGTCAAGGGTATAAGAGCTAAAAATGAAGTTTTAAAATTGTTTTTAGCCTCTGGGTCGACCCTGGGCATTTTGGGTCGATCCTGAAGTGAGAAAATTTAGTTTGAGGATTTCAAGCAGAGAGTTGATTTTGTATCGGTCGACCGGATGGTCCCCATGGGTCGACCCTGATATGGGAAATCGTCCTAAACCATATTTTTGGTTTCCTCTTTGGTTTTTATCCCTTTTAAACAACTTCTAAGCTTGGTTTTGCTTCCCTATAAAGTGTGAACCCCTCTAGTTCTTGGAGAACAACTTAAGGAGTGTGTGGAGAGGATTTTTAAGTGTCTCCAGACGTTATTAATCCCATGGAATATATTTTTCTCCTCCCCTTTTATTAGTGCATAAAACCTAGAGTTTGCAAGCCCAAAGTTCCAATTTAGCTTGTTTGGACTTGTCCTTTGAAGGAGTCCATCGAGGTATTGATTTATATAAAACCATCAAACCGTTATGGATAGAACACCTTGGCCAGAGTATCCCAGAGCCTTTGCGAAGGAGATCGATCCGAGAAGGATCATGGTAGAGTGATTTAGTCGGTGGATTCCGAAGCCGTCATTGACGGAGATCGATTGGAAGATCGTGGACTGTTTTTGAGACACAAAGAGAAGTACAAGCGGCTGCGGTTGATCATGAGACTTGAGAGTACGTGATGACTTTTCGAGGCGTGGAGGACTAAGAACTGAAGGATCGTGGTGTCAATTCCGAAGGAGTCAAGTTCAAGTCTTGTAAGTTCTTGTTTACTTTGTCTTAGTGGATTCTCATGGCTGGAATAAGTCCCATGGTTTTTCCCGGAAGGGTTTCTGTCACGCCCCAAAATACCCCCTAGGAGTTTAGGGATACTTTAGGTGGACAATACAAACCTGCCAAACCATCCTGTAATGAACAAGATAAATAAGGTACTAAACAATGATAATCAGAGTGCGGAAGCTAAACATAATTTGCGGAAGCGAACACTAAAATTTTCTTTTCTTTATAATGATCCAAAATGTAGTATTCCAAGTTAACATAAATACAAAACACGTCTAAGTCTAAGGTGGACAGGCCCACCTAACAAAATACAAAAGGCAAAATACAACTCTGTCTCGCTCAATAGTCATCCCCGTGGGGCCAATGGTCTAAGTCTCTCGCCTCTGCCTGAGGCTCGGCTACAAGATCCTCATAAGGTTCCTCCTCGCCATAGTCCTCCTCTATCCAAGGACCCGGATCACAAATGTCGAGAGGGACTCGGGTACCTGCCGACATGAAAGTACGGCTGAGCATGGAATACTCAGCGAGTACAAGCCCCTAACTAACAATGGTAATAACGAACAACATCATATACAAGTAATGGGAGGAGTATAGTTCATAATCATTTCTAGCAACCTCATACATAAACATTTTATCAAGTCATAATTATTATAAAACTAAAACATGTCTATGCATCATACAATTCCTCTTGGAGTTGTCCTTTTAATATTTCTTATGAGCCAGAGGTTAGCACCCGCATATCCCTGGGCTACCAACCTCCTTGACAGTACAATACCTTTCTTATGAGCCAGGGGTTAGCACCCGCACATCCCTGGGCTACCAACCCCCTTGACAGTACAATACACTTCTTATGAGCCAGAGGCTAGCACCCGCACATCCCTGGGCTACCAGCCTCCTTGACAGTACAATACCTTTTCCTTTCTTATGAGCCAGAGGTTAGCACCCTTAACCGGGGCTACCAACCTCCTTGACAATACCATTTCCTTTCTTTTGAGCCAGAGGTTAGCACCCTTAATCGGGGCTACCAACCTCCTTGACAGTGCAACATTTCCGAGTCCTTTCTTATGAGCCAGGGGTTAGCACCCGCATGATCCCTGGGCTACCAACCCCCTTGACAATACAATACGTTTCTTATGAGCCAGAGGTTAGCACCCGCATAATCCTGGGCTACCAACCTCCTTGACAATATCCTCCATCTACATATGTGCTCGTGCATAGCAATCGTGAAATTATGATGACATATAGCATTTTAAAATTTCCCAACTCACATGAGAATTTAAGAAGCGAAATAAACACATGCATACAACTTGCCAAATGGGGAACATTTATGTGACTCGTGCTTTCAAATCTTAGTTTATTCATGCATTCTATCAAATATGTGGTATTCAACATTTTTACCCTTAGTTATTTCACATTTTCTCTTTCGAACATTTCATCAAACACTTGGGGTATGTTCATTATGCGTAATATGCCCTTCCACCATTTTTCCCATCATTCAACACATCACAACATGGCATCCAATCGCCTCCACTCCTCATCCATTCATACATTCCACCATTTGTTTGTATTATCTTGTTTATGTTTTAGGGATTTAGCATATACCAACACAAGGGAGCAATGGGGAAGATCCAACACATATTTACTTAGAAAAATCCTAGGTTATTACCAAAGTAACTAGGGAGAGTGTACTAACCTTGAAAAGGGAAAGAAAATCCTTGAGGATGATGTAGAAACGCTGCCCTAGCTTGGAAGAGGTATTCCACACGAGCTTGAGGTTGGATTTGGAGAATCCAAGCCTTGAACTTGAAGCAAATCCAAGTTTGAGGACGACCTAGGATGGTCCACCCCTTTGATTTCTTCCTCAATGGAAACCCTAGGTCAAAACCCTCTTCTTCTCACTCTCTAGCTCTCAAAAATGTCTAAGGGTTGTGAATGAGGGCTCAAAGGGTCGAGCAAACCCTTATGGGTAAGGGTTTAACACCCAAAAGATGAAAACGCCCTTACTGAAATTTCTGCAAAAATGCGAAGACCGAGCGATCGGTGGTTATGACCGATCGATCGGTTGCCTACCGAGCGATCGGTGTTTATGACCGATCGACCGGTCAAAATCTCACTCTCTGGAAAATTTCCCCATACAAAATTTATGACCGTGCGATAGCTACCGATCGATCGGTTATGGACCGATCGATCGCTGACTGGACCGAGCGATTGGTGCTCTGTATGTCTGGACTGTTTTGACCATATCTTTTGACTCGCTCATCGGATTTCGACGATTCAACTTGCGTTGGATCCGTCTTTCGAAAATGAACATTTTTGATGTTTCGGGATTTCCGATTTCTCCATTATTTATTAATTAGACTACAAAAACGGCCAATTAGCTACGAAGGTGCTATTCATTAAGGATGAAAAAGTCCGGGGTGCTACATTCTCCCCCCCTTACAAAAATTTCATCCCCGAAATTTGGACGATACATACATGCGTAAAATTATAACAAAATATAAGGGAATGTCAAGGCCTTAAACGAATAAATGGGGGTACTTTTCTCGTACTTCGGCTTCTCGTTCCCAAGTAGCTTCCTCCCTTGAATGGTGTTGCCATCTTACCAAGACCAAGGGAATGGTCTTGTTGCGCAAGACTTGATCTCGCCTATCCAAGATCTGCACCGGTTGTTCAACTAGGGTGAGGTCCTCTCGGATCTCTATCGGATCAAGCTCGATGACATGAGAAGGATCCGGGATATACTTCCAAAGCATGGAGATGTGAAATACGTTGTGGATCGCCGCCATGTGAGCGGGCAAGGCAACTCGGTAAGCTACCTCACCAACTCGAGCAATGATCTCGAATGGACCCACATATCTCAGGCTAAGCTTGCCTCTTTTCCCGAATCTCATAACCCCCTTGGTTGGTGAAATCTTGACAAAAACAAAGTCACCAACTCGATATTCAAGATCCCTCCTTCGGTTGTCGGCATAGCTTTTCTGTCGGTCTTGTGCGGTCTTCAACCTTTCCCGGATGAGCTTGACTCTATCCGCAGTTTGTTCAATCAACTCGGGGCCCAAAATTTTTCTTTCTCCCACTTCATCCCAATACAACGGAGATCTACAACTCCTTCAGTACAAAGCCTCAAAGGGTGCCATCTGTATGCTTGCCTGGTAACTATTGTTGTAGGCGAATTCCACCAAAGGTAGGTGATCCTCCCAACTTCCCTTGAAGTCTAGCATACATGCACGGAGCATGTCTTCAATAATCTGATTCACTCGCTCGGTTTGCCCATCCGTCTGTGGATGGAAGGCCGTGCTAAAGTCTAGTCTGGAACCCATGGCATCCTGAAAACTTCTCCAAAACCTGGATGTGAACCTTGGATCCCGGTCTGAGACAATGCTCACTGGCACTCTGTGCAATCGGACTATCTCTTTGATGTACAAGGCAGCTAATTGATTTGAGTTGAATGTAGTCTGGTACGGTAAGAAATGGGCGGACTTCGTGAGTCTGTCAACCACAACCCATATCGCATCAGTCTTTTTAACTGTCTTTGGCAACCCCATGATGAAGTCCATAGAGATATGTTCCCATTTCCACTCGGGAATAGGGAGAGACTGCAATAGACCCGCCGGTCTCCTGTGCTCGGCCTTGACTTGTTGGCACACCAAGCATCGGGACACGTACCCCGCTATTTCTCGCTTCATGTTCCGCCACCAAAAGTGCTTCTTCAAGTCCCTATACATCTTGGTACCCCCGGGGTAAACGATGTACTTGGACCGGTGAGCCTCGTACAAGATTTCTCGCTTAAGCTTCTCATCGCCTGGGACACACACTCTTCCCTTGAAAATGATAATTCCATCATCCCTCACCGCAAAATCCTTGCTGCCACTTTTAACTGACTGGTCTCGGTAAGACAGTAGCTCGGCATCCATTCCCTGCAACTCCCTAGTCATGCTTAGGATATATGGCCTAACTGTGATGTTAGCCATTACTGGCCCAAAAGTAGGGAGACTAAAACTGATGTCGAGGTTGGATGCATCTTCTAACAACATCCATTCCCTCAGCATCATGTGCGCCAAAAGTCCAATGGGCTTCCGGCTAAGAGCATCGGCTACAACGTTCGCCTTGCCCGGATGATATTGAATGGAACATTCGTAGTCTTTCAAAAACTCTACCCATCTCCTCTGCCTTAAATTCAATTCCTTTTGGGAGAACAGGTACTTCAAGCTTTTATGATCCGTGAATACGTCGAACTGTTCCCCATAGAGATAATGTCGCCAAATCTTCAAGGCAAACACAACTGCGGCGAGCTCTAAATCGTGAGTGGGATAATTCTTCTCATGCTCTTTCAATTGCCTGGAGGCATAAGCAATGACCTTGCCGTGCTGCATAAGTACACATCCCAACCCCACATGCGAGGCATCACTGTAAACCACAAAACCACCACTCCCGGATGGCACAGTAAGGACGGGGGCCGTGGTGAGGCGTTTCTTCAACTCTTGGAAGCTCGCTTCACATCTGTCGCTCCAACTAAACTTAACATTCTTTCTCGTCAGGTAAGTGAGAGGTGCAGCCAAACTGGAGAATCCCTCCACGAATCTTCGATAATAGCCTGCCAACCCGAGAAAACTACGTATCTCTGTGACGCTCTTGGGTCTCTCCCATATCATAACTGCCTCTATCTTTGCCGGGTCAACAGAAATACCCTCGGCCGACACTACGTGGCCTAGGAACGCCACCTTCTCCAACCAAAATTCAAACTTGCTTAACTTAGCGTATAGCCTATGCTCTCTCAATATCTCCAGAGCAAGACGAAGGTCTCTTGCGTGATCTTCCCGTGTCTGGGAATACACCAAAATGTCATCTATGAACACAATCACACATCGATCCAAGTACGATCGGAATACCCGGTTCATCAAATCCATGAACGCCGCCGGTGCATTCGTCAGCCCAAAAGGCATGACAAGGAACTCGTAGTGCCCATACCGAGTCCTGAAAGCCGACTTCGGAACATCTGCCGCCTTGATCTTTAACTGATGATACCCCGATCTAAGATCAATCTTGGAGAAAAATCTCACTCCCTTCAGTTGGTCAAACAAGTCGTCTATCTGAGGTAAAGGATAATGATTCTTAATAGTTATCTTGTTCAACTGCCGGTAATCTATGCACATTCTCATTGACCCGTCTTTCTTTTTCACAAAGAGGACCGGAGCTCCCCATGGTGACACACTTGGTTGGATGAAACCAAGTTGTTGTAACTCCTCAATTTGCTTCTTTAATTCCTCAAGCTCTATTGGGGCCATTCTATATGGTGCCCTTGAAATTGGAGCGGTGCCTGGAGTAAGCTCTATAGCGAACTCAATCTCCCGATCCGGGGGCAATCCGGGAAGTTCCTCCGGAAACACATCCAAGAACTCACTCACGACCAGAATGACCGAGGAGTTTTGTGCTTCTGGGTTTGCTAAGCTCAAAGCTGCGAGGCGAGCAATGTCTCTTTCCCTCAACCCTCAAAAGTGAAATGGCTTAACTCCCATTGGCTCAAAGTTCACCATCTTCTCGAAACATGCCACATGTCCGTGGTGAGTCGATAGTCAATCCATACCAAGTATGACATCGAAATCTAAGTCTTGGAAGTCCAGGATGATGAGGTCGGCTAACAACTCATTCTGTCCCACTTGGACTACACAGTCCCTGTATATACGGTCCGTGTCCACTGACTTGCCGAGCGGTGTGGAGATGGTTAATTCATGCTTCAACTGACTGGACTTGGTTGGAAATCCTTTCACAAAGCTAGGCGATACAAAGGAATGAGTGGATCCTGTGTCGATCAACACTCGAGCTAGGCATTCATTCACTAATAACGCGCCTGTGTGATTAATTAAATTCACGTTAATAGATTTCACGCAATAACACATAAGTATAGGTAGCATGTCATACATATAAGCAATCACATTACATAATAACAGCCAATTACAACTCGAAACTTTAGCATGATAGCGTACCTTGCACGACATCGTCAGATGCACGTGCATCCCGTTCCGATAAGGCAAAAACCTGACCCTGGTTTGCCCTACGAGGCGGTGGAGTGGATAATGTGGGTCGTGAAGGCCTAGACGCAGAAGCCTGTGAGGATCCCGGCTGGGAATCCTGTCGAACTGGGGGCCTACTCCCCTGGGGTTAGATAGGCTGCAGCTGCCTGCATGGGCAATCCCTGACCATGTGATTCACATCTCCACAGTGAAAGCACCCACCCGAAATCCTCGGACATTCACCAATCCGGTGACTCCGACCACAATAGGAGCACTCCTCAAATGCTGATGAGGATGAAGGTGGAACATATCGGGTGGCCTGTGAAAGTGTGGGACGAGGTACCGGTGTAGTGGTAGGCCGAGATACCTGTGATGTCAAGGGAGGCCTCTGTGACCGTATTGGCTTGGATGCCTGATATGGGGCTGCCCTAGCCCTCTTCTCTGCCGACCCCGAACTACTCGATTGGCCTCGAGCCACATCCCTTCTCTTGAAGAATTCTTCCGAATTCTTCTCGGCAAGCTTCGCTTTGCTCACAACCTCTCCCCAGGTAGCCACCTGGAACATCGAGACCCTGTCTCCAATGGAGGGTTTCAATCCCCGCTCAAATTTCCTGACTCGCATATGCTCTGATGCAATTAGGTGAGGTGCGAATCTCGATAACTCCACGAAGGTAGCCTCATAATCGGCCACACTCAACTCTCCTTGTTCAAGAGTCATGAATTCAATCTCCTTCTGTTCTTTGACAGCTGCTGGAAAATACTGCTTATAGAAGACATCCAAAAATTTCGGCCATGTCCACGGCTCCCCCGCCCTGGTGGACTCCCTCTGTCTCTGTGCGGCTCTCCACCAATGCTCGGCCGCACCTTCCATCACGAAGGTGGCCCAGTCCACTCTCTGTTCATCCGTGCAGTGGAGCGCTCTAAAAATCTTTTCCAATTGCATCACCCATGCCTCGGCGACCATGGGGTCAGTAGTACCGAAGAAGGTAGGAGGACGCAATCTCCTAAATGCCTCCAATCCTGAAGCATGGTGTGCCGGAGGTGGCGGAGGCGTAGAATGAGTAACAGCAACTGGCCTTGCTGCTAACATAGCCAAAGTCTCGGCTATAGATGCAAAAGCTTGGGCAAAATCGGGTTGCTCGTCACCGGAAGGGGCGTCACTTCCACTTCCCCTCGTATTGTATCCGCGACCTCGAGCACCGCGTCTCATGATGTGATCCTGAGAACGACAGTACCACATGAGTCTAACTTGGATACGCATTTAATACACTTTCGCAATTCACTTAATACATATTCATCAGACATATTTAATAAGCACAACACAATTTATGCACACATGGTATATAACATCATATCATAACATACATGTCGTGTTCCTAGCGTAGGATTCTAAGTTTGGTTGAAGTTCAACCTATTTTGACTAAGACTAACTTGTTAGTCTATACTTGGAATACAACTCTTTCCTACACCTAATGCCTTGTTCAATTATGGTATCTAGTACTAAGCGACCCTAGGGACTCTAATGCCTAGAGCTCTGATACCACCTCTGTCACGCCCCAAAATACCCCCTAGGAGTTTAGGGATACTTTAGGTGGACAATACAAACCTGCCAAACCATCCTGTAATGAACAAGACAAATAAGGTACTAAACAATGATAATCAGAGCGCGGAAGCTAAACATAATTTGCGGAAGCGAACACTAAAATTTTCTTTTCTTTATAATGATCCAAAATGTAGTATTCCAAGTTAACATAAATACAAAACACATCTAAGTCTAAGGTGGACAGGCCTACCTAACAAAATACAAAAGGAAAAATACAACTCTGTCTCGCTCAATAGTCATCCCCGTGGGGCCAATGGTCTAAGTCTCTCGCCTCCGCCTAAGGCTCGGCTACAAGATCCTCATAAGGTTCCTCCTCGCCATAGTCCTCCTCTATCCAAGGACCCGGATCACAAATGTCGAGAGGGACTCGGGTACCTGCCGACATGAAAGTACGGCTGAGCATGGAATACTCAGCGAGTACAAGCCCCTAACTAACAATGGTAATAACGAACAACATCATATACAAGTAATGGGAGGAGTATAGTTCATAATCTTTTCTAGCAACCTCATACATAAACATTTTATCAAGTCATAATTATTATAAAACTAAAACATGTCTATGCATCAAACAATTCCTCTTTGAGTTGTCCTTTTAATATTTCTTATGAGCCAGAGGTTAGCACCCGCATATCCCTGGGCTACCAACCTCCTTGACAGTACAATACATTTCTTATGAGCCAAGGGTTAGCACCCGCACATCCCTGGGCTACCAACCCCCTTGAAAGTACAATACACTTCTTATGAGCCAGAGGCTAGCACCCGCACATCCCTGGGCTACCAGCCTCCTTGACAGTACAATACCTTTTCCTTTCTTATGAGCCAGAGGTTAGCACCCTTAACCGGGGCTACCAACCTCCTTGACAATACCATTTCCTTTCTTATGAGTCAGAGGTTAGCACCCTTAACCGGGGCTACCAACCTCCTTGACAGTGCAACATTTCCGAGTCCTTTCTTATGAGCCAGGGGTTAGCACCCGCATGATCCCTGGGCTACCAACCCCTTTGACAATGCAATACGTTTCTTATGAGCCAGAGGTTAGCACCCGCATAATCCTGGGCTATCAACCTCCTTGACAATATCCTCCATCTACATATGTGCTCGTGCATAGCAATCATGAAATTATGATGACATATAGCATTTTAAAATTTCCCAACTCACATGAGAATTTAAGAAGCGAAATAAACACATGCATACAACTTGCCAAATGAGGAACTTTTATGTGACTCGTGCTTTCAAATCTTAGTTTATTCATGCATTCTATCAAATATGTGGTATTCAACCTTTTTACCTTTAGTTATTTCATATTTTCTCATTCGAACATTTCATCAAACACTTGGGGTGTGTTCATTATGCGTAATATGCCCTTCCACCATTTTTCCCATCATTCAACACATCATAACATGGCATCCAATCGCCTCCACTCCTCATCCATTCATACATTCCACCATTTGTTTGTATTATCTTGTTTATGTTTTAGGGATTTAGCATATACCAACACAAGGGAGCAATAGGGAAGATCCAACACATATTTACTTAGAAAAATCCTAGGTTATTACCAAAGTAACTAGGGAGAGTGTACTAACCTTGAAAAGGGAAAGAAAATCCTTGAGGATGATGTAGAAACGCTGCCCTAGCATGGAAGAGGTATTCCATACGAGCTTGAGGTTGGATTTGGAGAATCCAAGCCTTGAACTTGAAGCAAATCCAAGTTTGAGGACGACCTAGGATGGTCCACCCCTTTGATTTCTTCCTCAATGGAAACCCTAGGTCAAAACCCTCTTCTTCTCACTCTCTAGCTCTCAAAAATGTCTAAGGGTTGTGAATGAGGGCTCAAAGGGTCGAGCAAACCCTTATGGGTAAGGGTTTAACACCCAAAAGATGAAAACGCCCTTACTGAAATTTCTGCAAAAACGCGAAGACCGAGCGATCGGTGGTTATAACCGATCGATCGGTTGCCTACCGAGCGATCGGTGTTTATGACCGATCGACCGGTCAAAAACTCACTCTCTGGAAAATTTCCCCATACAAAATTTCTGACCGTGCGATAGCTACCGATCGATCGGTTATGGACCGATCGATCGCTGACTGGACCGAGCGATCGGTGCTCTGTATGTCTGGACTGTTTTGACCATATCTTTTGACTCGCTCGTCGGATTTCGACGATTCAACTTACGTTGGATCCGTCTTTCGAAAACGAACATTTCTTACATTTCAGAATTTCCGATTTCTCCCTTATTTATTAATTAGACTACAAAAACGGCCAATTAGCTACAAAGGTGCTATTCATTAAGGATGAAAAAGTCCGGGGTGCTACAGTTTCCACGTAAAAATCCTTGTCTTGTGGTTTGCGTGTTTCTCTATATTTCCACACTTGATTATCATCTTCCTTTGAGTTAAATAACTTAATTTAAAATCATTCAAAAGGGTAGACAGACTATTAGGGAAACTTAACCATCCTCTCGATCTTGTAGATTCTCAACTCAAACATCGGATTTGAGGTTCACCGAGATTTTTTCAATGTACTTGCTACATATACTCACATGTTAGTCAAGAGTCACCACTCTCTATGAATGAGATTCATCACACTATCTTATAGAACTACACATGTGCAAGCCATTATGAAGTACGGCGCCCAACCAGTACTCTAGAGGCTTCGAACAATATTAGGTTTACAATGAACTAGAAAATCATATCTCCTCGCAACCTTTGTATGATTTTCCTACAATGTTACCTATAGAACTTTATGTCATCATCAAATGAGACAGTATTTAATATAAATACCCTTTATTATTGGTTGTATGAATATGATGCTTGTCTAATAAACATAGAAAAGTCTTTTATTGGCTTTCGAGGGCATATATGTCCAACCTTCTTTTGAATCGTTGGTGCGTAGCGACCAACACATTTCTTATGGCTTGGGGAGAGGTTAGTATTCCGATGAATAAGATGTTCCACATCTCTGAACTTCCTTTAGACAGAGAAATGTACGAGGAATTTACCCCATTTAATGCCAACCTCTATTCGGATGAGGTCCCTAGCTAAGCTGGGGAGCTATTTACAGCTTATAACACGATTCTTGGCCGTAAGCTAAGCAATGTGAAAGTTAAGCAAGCTGCTACAGTGGCTAATGAATCGGCCGAGGGAGGCAAAGAAGAAGGAGTTGAAGGGACATTAAAAGCAACTATGGTAGAAGAAGGAAAGTCTTCAGAGAATTACAAACTTTGCCGTGTTTCCTTCACTATGTGGTTGAATTATTTCTTCCACGGGAAAGTCTGCATCTATTCACGTGTAGAACCCCAGACTTTTTCGTGCTTAATGCTTAGCACTTTCATAGCTAAATTGCCTTTAACGTAGTACAATTAATAAATAATGGAGAAATTGAAAATTCTAAAATGTCAGAAATGTTCATTTTCGAAGTACGAATCCAACGCAAGTTGAATCGTCAAAATCCGACGAACGAGTCAAAAGATATGGCCAAAATAGTTTGGACCTACAGAGCACCGATCGCTCGGTCCACAACAGCAATCGATCGGTCCACAACCGATCGATCGGTAGCTATCGACTGGTTAACTTTTTTGTATGGAAAATTTTTCCAGAGAGCATGTTTTTGACCAAGAGCTTGGTCAAGAATACCGATCGCTTGGTAGGCAACCGATCGCTCGGTATTTACCACTGATCGATCGGTATATCGCGTTTTGTAGAATTTCAGTAAGGGCTTTTTCATCTTTTGGACGTCAAACCCTTTCCTATTAAGGCTTGCCCGAGCCTTTAGGGCTCATTCTCAACACTTAGAAGATTTGAGAGATAAGGAGAGAAGAGAAAGGGGTTTCTAAACCTAGGGTTTTCTTTTGAGGAGGAATCAAAGGGTTGAAGACCCACAATCATCCTCAAGCTTGTTCTTCTTCAAGTTCTCGACTCAAGCTCGTGAGGAGCACTTTTCCCAAGCTAGGGCAGTGAATCACGCATGTTTATGCAAGGGGTTTCTTCCCTCATTTGTCAAGGTCAGTACCTTTTACTACCCTCCTAGTTCATACCTTCGTTTCTTCCTTTTTCTTTATAGTTTCCCTAATGTATGAACCTAATGTAATGAATGGATGGTTGTTGGATGTGAATGGGCGATTGGATGCCGTGTGTATGGTTGTGATGAATGAAATGGGAAGGGCATTGTATCCATAATGAACATACATGTATGATGTGAGCATCAACCCACCTAGAAAAGCATGATTTAGGTTTAATAAATGATGAACACACCTCATGTTTGATGAAATGCCAAGGTGAATAAAATGAGTTATAAATTAAGAAATGCATGCTTAATTAATTATGGAAATTAGTAGGACCCATGATAGTGTGCTTTCTTGTTTTCCTTAAATAGCATGAATATTGACTTGCTCAAATTATTGATGTTATATGTATTGTGAATTACCCAATTGTCATATTTAAATTCAAATGCAAGTATGCACACGATTCCATGAGCACGGCATGCATGACATGGTTCAGCGAGGTTCTTCAAGAACGAGAATTAGAGGTGGGACATATCCTACGATATGTTTTATCTCGCTTTTGGCAAGAACAAGACTAGCATGCATAAAGAGGGGTCTTCCTTCCCTCGCAAGTACATATCATAAAGAAGGGTCTCCCTTCCCTATCAAGTGCATATAATGAAAGAAGGGTCTCCCTTCCCTCTCAAGTGCATATCATGAAAGAAGGGTCTCCCTTCCCTCTCAAGTGCATCTCACAAGTGCGTCTCACAAGTCCAAGCAAGCACGCATGACACGCAGGACATGTGTAGAGCCCCGGACTTTTTTATGCTTAATGCCTAGCACTTTCGAAGCCAATTTGCCTTTAAAGTAGTACAATTAATAAATAAGGAAGAAATTGAAAATTTTGAAGCATCAGAAATGTTCCTTTTCGAAGTACGAACCCAACGCAAGTTGAATCGTTGAAATCCGATGAGCGAGTCAAAAGATATGGCCAAAACAGTTTGGACCTACAGGCAACCGATCACTCGGTCCATGGAGCGATCGATCGGTCCAAAACCGATCGATCGGAGGCTATCGGCTGGTCAGAAAATTTGTATGGGGAAATTTTCCAGAGAGTTGAGTTTTGGTCGAGAGCTCCTCAATTCACCGATCGCTCGGTCTTCGTGTTTTGTAGAAATTTCATTAAGGGTGTTTTCATCTTTTGGGCATTTCACTCTTTCCTTTTAAGGGTTGCCCGAGCCTTTAGGGCTCATTCTCAACACTTAGAGACATTTGAGAGCTAAGGAGAGGAGAGAAAGGGTTATCCTAACCTAGGGTTTGATTTTTGAGAAGAAATCAAAGGGTTTAAGAACCCTAGATCACCTCAAGCTTGGAATGCTTCAAGATTCCGGTTCAAGCACGTGAGGAGTAGTTTCTCCAAGCTAGGGCAGTGACTCACGAACGTGTTGGAAAGGTATTCTTTCCCTCATTTGTCAAGGTCGGTACCTCTTGCTACCCTCCTAGTTATAGCTTTTCTTTCTTCCCTTATTCTTGTATTCTTTGTTTTCTTCCATCTATAAATGGATGATGAGTTGAAATGATGAATGGTGTGAATGGAGAGGGGTGTTGGCGATTGGATGCCGTGTGAAATGATGTGATGAATGAAATGGGGAGGGCATTGTATCCATAATGAACAAACATGTATGATGTGAGCATAACCCACCTAGAAAAGCATGATTTAGGTTGAAATAAATAATGGACACACCCTATGCTTGATGAAACGCCAAGGTGAACAAAACGAAGGATAAATTAAGAAAATGCATGCTTAATTACTTATGAACTTGTTAGGGCTTATGATAGTGTGAGTTCTTGATTTCTTTAAAATGTCATAAATGCTTATTGTTTAATTTGCGACATGCTATATATTGTGAAATCCCCAAATGTCATGTTTAAATTCAAATGCAAGTATGCACACGAACCCAGGAGCACGGCATGCATGACATGATTAACCGAGGTTTTCAAGAACATGATTAGGGGTGGGACATATCCTATGATATGTTTTGTTGGACATATATGCTCTCGAAAGCCAATAAGAGACTTTTCTATGTTGATTAGACAAGCATCATATTCACACAACCAACTATAAAGGGTATTTATATTAATTACTGTCTCATATGATGATGATATAAAGTTCCATAGGTAACATTGTAGGAAAATCATGCAAAGGTTGCGAGGAGATATGATTTTCCGGTTCCTTGTAAACCTAATATTGTTCGAAGCCTCTAGAGTACTGGTTGGGCACCGTACTTCATCATGGCTTGCACATGTGTAGTTCTATGAGATAGTGTGATGAATCTCATTCACAGAGAGTGGTGACTCTTGACTAACATGTGAGTATATATAGCAAGTACATAATACTGAACGGGGTCACTAGTGGATACCCTATGGAATACACTGTCAGATTGTATTAGGGTTATCCATTTGACAAATTGTCCCTAGACCTGAGAGGTTAACATCTTCTCAGACATTTATCTATATGGCTTTGATGTGCCAATCGGCAATGTCCAATACACAGGACTAACTCCGGGTACGTTGGGTCATGTACACTATGTTTGGAGAAGTGTGTAAACACTCAATAAGGAATCCACAACTCCTTAATTGGAGATAATGATATCAAGGTGATACTTGTTGAACTGAACTGTTAAATCCAGTACTGGTGCTTTTCGGTAAAATGGTCTTTATCGAAGTTGATATTTTTAATATGGAAAAGTATATATAAATATATATGTCAATTCTTTTCTAATGTTTCTTCAAAAGTGTTTTGGAGGTTCAGTTCAATGAAAAGTAATCATGAGAAAGAGTTCTATTCATAAGTTAGGGACTAAGACAGTGGAATTGTTCCAATCCTAGAAGCTTACAAGTGATATCGGAATGTGGAAGGATTTATTTGTAAATATATTGTGAGATGGTACTTACAAGCAATTCTCTAATTTCTGGAGGTTAATCACATTGTGTTAATGGATATTAATTGTGATTGGTGGAAGTCCAGGGACTTAGATAACATTCTATGATCCTAATAGAGTTTTAGGAAAGGTGTTTCCTAGTAACAATGCTTCAACCAAAAAGGTGAAGTACTTGGTCCCACAACCGGAAATAGGAGATCCCTTTAGATCCCACACACAAGGACCTTCTTAAAGTATTTAATTTAATTTATAATTAAAATAATTAATTTCTCTAAGTAATCACTATATGGTATAGTGAAGCTCTAAAAGGTGGAATCACATTAGATGTGAAAAACCAAATGGGTAGGACCCATTGGGAATTATTATAAAAGAATAATTCAAGTGACCAAGAGGGTTTTGGAAACCCTTTGGGCGTGTGGAGTGGGACCCACCTAGGGTGGGACGCCCACTTTATGGAGGAAGTTTTATTTTAATTAGTTTCAAATTAATTAACACCTTATTAGATAAGGTTAGTTAGTTAGTTAGTTAGTTACTAATTAAAGATTCCCTAATTGTTAGGGATTCCATTAGTTAGTTACTAATTCAAGATTCCTTATTGGATAAGGATAAGATTAATTACTAATGGATAAGGTTGGTTTCTTTTAAGATTAATCCTAATTGGATTAGGAGAATAATCAATAAAGGAAACTATTGAGGAATCCTAATTGGATTAGGATAAGGTTAATGAATTATAATTGGATTACAATTCAAGCAACCAAGAGAGAACTTATATAAAGGATTGGATGCCCAGCCATATGAGATACATAATTCTCCAGAATTTTTCTTCTCTCCCTCTCCAAAAAACCTCACACCTTCCCCTCTCTATCCTTGAGGTGTACGGTCACACTCATCTCTCTCTTCTTTTGTCTTCTTGATTGGATCTTGAGGAAAAGCAAGAATTCATCTTGTTTATCAAGAAAGGTTCTTGATCAATAAAGATTGGATCTTTATTCAAGATTCATAGAGCTAGAAATTTGGAAGGGCCATTAGTTTCCATTAGAGAAAGCTTTAAAGGAAAAAGAAGGTTCGTGTGAATCGACAGGACACTTGACACTTGTGAAGTTTTGCGAGTACTATTCTAACGTAGATTTGACTTAACAATTTCAAAGTCGCAAAGGTGAATGTTATTCTAACCTTCATTGAATAAAATCAATTAGAATCTTAGTCAGATCTTGGGATTCGATGTATGCCCCCCAAGAACTGTGTTTCTAAAATTAAAAAGAGGCATACTTTCATTGGTATCAGAGCCAGGGCTATGCTTCTCTTTGATTTTTGAGTTTAATCAAGATTTATATCAAGATTGCCTCCCCTATGAATTTTGGTAGCCCTAATGAATCAATCTTCTAGATCTTGATTATTGGATAATCATTATTAGGCTTAAGGGATCCCCCTCTAGTTATTGAGGGAGTAATCAAGCCCTTAGAAATTAGTGTGATACTAATTTCAGTTTTGGATGATTTTAAAATCTCTCTTGATTCTATTAAGGATAGGTATATAGAGATATAAATTTGGTTAAAGCCCTTTAAGGATTCAGAGATCTTTTTTACATTAAATTAAATTGTTTAATTTATTCTTATGAGCCCCGGGCAAGTTTTCCCTTTGACATATACCACTTAGATACCCATTGATATTTTGGCTAGCATAAATAGATGAGATTTTATTTATTAAATGTTAATTAATAAATCTCATGGTGTTAGACACCCTTGCTTAAGTTTTCTTGGAGATTAAAGCTTATTTCGATTAAAATTGATTCATGGATTTTCAGATTTGTATTTGATTACAAGAATCGATACAGTTTCGGTATTTTGGCATAACTTTGTGACCGTAAGTCCGATTTAGGTCCATCAGTACATAGTTTCAAAGCCGTCGAAAAGATCTACAACTTTCATGAAGAAAGTTTTTCCAGAATCAATCGTTTTGAGGGTCAAAACTTGAGTCGAAAATCTAAAGCTGGAAAATGAGTTTTCTAAATTAATTTTCCAAGAGACTTTCAAATTTTTCCTAAATTCCATTATTTGATTTGAGAGCATGGGATGCTATTAAATCGTTTAATGAGCTATCAATTAATTAAATAGTTTAATTATTTGATTCGAGAGCACGGGCTGAGATTTAATTAAATTGTTTAATTATTTGCTTCAAATTCACAAGCTATCATTTAATTAAATGTTAATTATGATATCTTTTATGGTTCCCTAAAAAGTTTATGGGAATAATACCATAATTATTGTAGTTGATTTGGATCAATTACATGTGCTCAAAATTTTCGGCTACATAGTATTTATAAGTTTTTATTTGATTAATAGTTAATCAAGTAATTACATAAATGCCATTGGTTGAGATACAGGGTTTTATCTCAAGTAAATTTTAATTGATAGAGAGCAATTATTTTATGGACATTTAATACTAGTGTTTAGGGTATTATTTTATTTAATTGTTAAATCAAATAATCCCTAAAGCAGTTGGCCATTATGGAAAATTTTGAATTCACCTATTATTGATTTTAAATCAATATAAAGTGATATTAAAAATTAGCAATTTGCTGATTTTTATTTTGATCTTTTAATAGTTATTAGATCAAAATAATATAGAAGAGATTAGATCCCTAGCCTAGCCGAATTTAATATGGTGTTTATTATTTGTTTATCAATTGAGGAATGTGAGAATGAATTTTAAGGTTAGATTAAATTTTAGAGAAATTGTTTCTCTTAATGATTTTCCAAGCATTAAAGGAAAATTGTTTTCTTTTAATGATGATCTAAAAACCCTAAGAATTCATTCTTGTCATGCTTGTTTTCTTTGCTCTAGGGTTTTTCTATTAAATGTTAATAGAGACCTTAACCATATGGGAAAGAGTTTCCCTAAGGTTTGCAAAACCCTTGTTGAGGTTATGGACTTTCTAAGTAATTTTTCATGCCATGTTATTATTCATAGTTGATGAATTATTAATATATATTCTTGTTGAATGGTGGACGGGTTCCATGATCATGTCTTCTTCTTCTCTCTCTATTCTCTTCTCTTTCTTCTTATGAGTTGTACTCCCCTTGAGCACCCTATTTTGGGTGGTTTCTCAAGGTTTCCAATTTTGAATATGATGTAATCTTAGGAGTTGCTGATTTTTCTCTATAGAGAAATCATATTGAAGATCGAAGATGATTGTAATCGCATGAGAATAAATCTTGGAAGGCGTTCTACAAGAGTAGTTGTAGGATTTCTAAGATAGCATGATCATGTTGACCCATTGTGTGGCTATATTATGTATTTCATGTGATGATTTGCTATAGCTTTTAGTTGCTTAGAAAAGTCCATAACCCTTGTGATAATGTGATTATCGTTTTGTTGTGCAAATTTTGGATAATTGGATCAAACCCCACAATATGTGTTTTGTTGAAACATAAAAGGTTTGTGTTTAAATAAAACACATTATTATAGCCGTTTTGGACATGATTCATGTAGTCCATGTTGAAATTTTTACGTGGAATATGTTATAGCCCTTATGGCTAAGAACCTTTGAAGAGTTTAATGCTACTTGCAAAGATGTTCAAAAGAATTTGATTTTCAAAATCCCGAGCATTTATGCAAAGGAAATAAATCCAAGATTTTCCATTGGAAAGGTATTCTAGTAGTATGGACAAAGGCTCTTCTAAGAAGAAAGGAAAGTACAAGGATTGTGCTTCATAGTGAAGCAATTGGTCATTGGATACAAGACAAACCTTTGGAAGGATTGTCCAACTTGTATACTGATCAAGTCCAACTTAATTGTTGGAACATCTAGCTCCTAATGCTTGGTATGATCTTGCATAAGTGCAATAGTTGCATGTTTGTTAAGGAGAAGGAGAAATCTGAGTGGATAAAACTTCTACTTAGGAATGGGACAAAAGTTTGATGATCGTAACCATATGAATCTTCCATTAAGAGGTAGCTAACTTTATTTCACATTCTTTAAAAAGTTCAAGGAATTCCGCATTGAAATAAATAAACAGCTAGGTAAGTCTTCCATGATTGAGAAGAGTACCTCTTAATAGAAATTTCATAATTTACTCTCATTACATCTGTCTCAGATAATTCTCATAACAAACCATAGTATGATGGTGTTGTTAAATCGAATTATATTGGATATGATTTGATAGAAGATTAGCTTGGGATTCGCATTAGAGACATTTAGTCTCTATTCCTGGATAACAAAAGATATTTGCAAACATGAATACAAGTTTACTAGTAGAGAAACTGAATCTAGAATTGTTTTAGAAGCGGAAGCCCAATAGACCAATGACTTTGAGAATTGATAGAGATCAACTCTCTACTCTCACTATACCTAAATAGTACACTAGAACCCAGAGGTCCCAGAATCTGTAGATGGACTAACTTTTATTCTGATGAAGTAATCAAACTGTTTGATTTTCATCTAAGAATAAAAGTATCATTTGTGTGCAAATTGGTTAGTGGGAGCATAATTACTTTCCTGGCTCTATGCAGAGATAATATTCTTTTCATTGTGAATGAAGTATGAATATTATTCTTCTCTTAGATTTGATCTAGCAATTATGCAATGAAGGACAATAACTTTGACAACATATTTTCTTAGTCCTAAATGGTTTAGAGACAAAAGGAAAATGGTATTGTTATTCTCCTAATAACAATCATGTTATTGTGCAAGTAAGATTCCAAGAAAAGAGTTTCTACCTTTATGGGATGGAATTTGTTTCTCTTAGATATAAGATATCATGAGAAAATATACTTGTACTAAACCGGATATTCATCACATGTTGATGTGATAAGATATTGATCAGATTAGTCCGGAGCATTGCACAATGATAAAGCACAAGCATGTTAACTTTTGAAAATGACTGTTGGACAGTATCATTTTTGTTTAGTCTTTTAAGACTATGGTTATTGATAATAAATTTGCAAGTGTTATTGCATCACTACAATAGTTGTGGCAAAGCAGACATGACAGACCCAGACATATTAAGGTATGTCTCAATTGGTGTTTGAGAAACATCACTGAGAAGATGGGTATTACATCTAATTGGCTTAGAGTGCAAGTGGGAGATTGTTGGACATATATGCCCTCGAAAGCCAATAACAGACTTTTCTATGTTGATTAGACAAGCATCATATTCACACAACCAACTATAAAGGGTATTTATATTAATTTACTGTCTCATATGATGATGATATAAAGTTCCATAGGTAACATTGTAGGAAAATCATGCAAAGGTTGCGAGGAGATATGATTTTCCGGTTCCTTGTAAACCTAATATTGTTCGGAGCCTCTAGAGTACTGGTTGGGCGTCGTACTTCATCATGGCTTGCACATGTGTAGTTCTATGAGATAGTGTGATGAATCTCATTCACAGAGAGTGGTGACTCTTGACTAACATGTGAGTATATGTAGCAAGTACATAATACTGAACGAGGTCACTAGTGGATACCCTATGGAATACACTGTCAGATTGTATTAGGGTTATCCATTTGACAAATTGTCCTTAGACCTGAGAGGTTAACATCTTCTCAGACATTTGTCTATATGGCTTTGATGTGCCAATCGGCAATGTCCAATACACAGGACTAACTCCGGGTACGTTGGGTCATGTACACTCTGTTTGGAGAAGTGTGTAAACACTCAATAAGGAATCCACAACTCCTTGATTGGAGATAATGATATCAAGGTGATACTTGTTGAACTGAACTGTTAAATCCAGTTGTAGAGCCCCGAACCTTTTCACATTTAATGCATGACACTTTCGTTGCCATTTTTCCTTTAAAGAGGTATAATTAATAAATAAGGAAGAAATTGGAAATTTTGAAATGTCAGAAATGTTCCTTTTCGAAGTACGAACCCAACGCAAGTTGAATCGTCAAAATCGGACGAACGAGTCAAAAGATATGGCCAAAACAATCTGGACCTGTAGGCAATCGATCGCTCAGTTATGCACTTGAGGACGTAGCTTGGAAGGCACTAAGGACGTAGCTCTGATAACGTGCTCTGATAAGGCACAGACAACGCATAGACAACGTACTCTGATAACGTAGCTCTGGCTCTGGTAACGTATACGTTGTGCATCCGTTGTGCAACAGACAACGTGTACGTTGTACAGCAAACAACGTGTACGTTGTACAGCTCACGACGGGCACGTTGTACATAAGACAACGGACAACGAGCTCGGCACTATTCACAGCACAACGTGTTCGGCACTATTCACAGCACAACGTGTTCGGCACTATTCACAGCACAACGTGTTCGGCACTATTCACAGCACAACGTGTTCGGCACTATTCACAGCACAACGTGTTCGGCACTATTCACAGCACAACGTGTTCGGCACTATTCACAGCACAACGTGTTCGGCACTATTCACAGCACAACGTGTTCGGCACTATTTACAGCACAACGTGTTCGGCACTATTCACAGCACAACGTGTTTGACACTATTCACAGCTCAACGTGTTCGGCACTCGTGTTTTTGCAAAAATTTCAGTAAGGGTATTATGGTCTTTTGGTTGGTTCACTCTTACCTTAAGAGTTTAACCCGAGCCTTTAGGGCTCATTCTCAACACTTAGAGGATTTGGGGGATTAGAAGAGAGGAGAAAGGGTTTCCTAAGCTAGGGTTTTGCTTTTGGAGAAGAATCAAAGGGGTTTTGAGACCCTAGATCACTTCAAGTCCGGTTTTTCTCCAAGATCACGGCTCAAGCACTCGTGGAGAGCGTTCCCCAAGCTAGGGCAGCACCTCACGGTCGTTTTTGGAAGGGGTTTCTTCCTCATTTCTTCAAGGTCGGTACTTCTTACTACCCTCCTAGTTATAGTTCCTCTTTTCCCTTTATTTCTTTTGATTTTCTTTCATTTACACATGTGCTATGAGATGGATGGTTGTGAATGGTGAATGGAGATGGAATGGGCGATTGGATGCCAAGGGTTGTGTTGTGATGATTAAAATGGGGAGGGCATTGTATCCATAATAAACACACCTTTATGATGTGAGTAAACTCACCTAGAAAAGCATGATTTAGGTTTAAATGAATAATGAATAATGAACACACCATGTTTGATGAAATGCCAAGGTGAATAAAATGATTTGTAAATTAGGAAATGCATGCCTAATAAATTATGAATATTGCTAGGGCCTATGATAGTGTGTTTTCTTGCTTTCCCTAAATGATATGAATATTACATTGCTCAATCATTGATGTTATATGTGTTGTGAAATTACCCAAATGTCATATTTAAATTTAAATGCAAGTATGTACACGGTTCCCACGAGCACGGCATGCATGACATGATTTATCGAGGTTTTCAAGAACATGGTTAGAGGTGGGACATATCCTACGATATGTTTTACCTCGCTTTTCACAAGAAAACAAGAACCAACATTCCACGAGGGGTCTCCCCTCACTCACAAGTGCATATCATGAAGAAGGGCCTCCCTTCCCTCGCAAGTACATACATATCATGAAGAAGGGTCTCCCTTCCCTCACAAGTGCATTGCATAAAGAAGGGTCTCCCTTCCCTCTCAAGGCATCTCTCAAGTGCATCTCACAAGGATATCTCACAAGTGTATCTCACAAGTTACATGATCACAAGCAAGCACGCATGACATGCATGACATGACACGTACGACACGCTCGACAAGATCAAGTAAGACAAACACGACAAGCTTTCAAGTACGAAACGATATTTCAAGCCAAGTCAAGTACACGATGTTTTCAAGAGGTTTTATCGGCTTTCTACGAAATACAAGCATGATTATAAATTGCTTTACTTCCTTGTATGATATGAATTGTTTCCGTCTAACATATATGAATTGCTCCTGATTTAGGTATTGCCATTTTTATGCTATGACTATTGGTTAGTATTTAGTACCCGCTGAGTATTCCATGCTTAGCCGTACTTCTTATGTCGGCAGGTTCTGAGGGAGCTGCTGCTCCATTTGATGTTTGTGCTCCTGGTCCATGGGTGGAAGAGGAGTACGTCGAGGAGCCTTTGGAGGAACCTCCCGTAGAGGGTTATCAGTAGGTGGTGTTAGATTCTGAGTGGATTGGCTGTGGGTGAGCATGAGTGATTATATCCATGTATTTTGGCGGGCATGTCCGCACTTTCTTTGTTTTGATTTCTTTGTATTAAACTTGGACCATGTGTATATACTTAGAGGTTGTTAGACTTCCGCTGTGTTTTATAGTTATGTTTCCGCTGTCATCCTCTATTGTATATGCTCTGTGGGTTTTTGCAGGTTGGTTTGTCAAGCAAGTCATGTAAGCCATGATTAGTCGTCCAAAGTTCACTCTAACTCCTAGGGTGGGTTTTGGGTCGCGACACCAGTACTGGTGCTTTTCGGTAAAATGGTCTTTATCGAAGTTGATATTTTTAATATGGAAAAGTATATATAAATATAAATGTCAGTTCTTTTCTAATGTTTCTTCAAAAGTTTTTTGGAGGTTCTGTTCCATGAAAAGTAATCATGAGAAAGAGTTCTATTCATAAACTAGGGACTAAGACAGTGGAATTGTTCCAATCCCGGAAGCTTACAAGTGATATCGGAATGTGGAAGGATTTATTTGTAAATATATTGTGAGATGGTACTTACAAGCAATTCTCTAATTTCTGGAGGTTAATCACATTGTGTTAATGGACATTAATTGTGATTGGTGGAAGTCCAGGGACTTAGATAACATTCTATGATCCTAATAGAGTTTTAGGAAAGGTGTTTCCTAGTAACAATGCTTCAACCAAAAAGGTGAAGTACTTGGTCCCACAACCGGAAATAGGAGATCCCTTTAGATCCCACACACAAGGACCTTCTTAAAGTATTTAATTTAATTTATAATTAAATTAATTAATTTCTCTAAGTAATCACTATATGGTATAGTGAAGCTCTAAAAGGTGGAATCACATTAGATGTGAAAAACCAAATGGGTAGGACCCATTGGGAATTATTATAAAAGAATAATTCAAGTGACCAAGAGGGTTTTGGAAACCCTTTGGGCTTGTGGGGTGGGACCCACCTAGGGTGGGACGCCCACTTTATGGAGGAAGTTTTATTTTAATTAGTTTCTAATTAATTAACACCTTATTGGATAAGGTTAGTTAGTTAGTTACTAATTAAAGATTCCCTAATTGTTAGGGATTCCATTAGTTAGTTACTAATTCAAGATTCCTTATTGGATAAGGATAAGATTAGTTACTAATGGATAAGGTTGGTTTCTTTTAAGATTAATCCTAATTGGATTAGGAGAATAATCAATAAAGGAAACTATTGAGGAATCCTAATTGGATTAGGATAAGGTTAATGAATTATAATTGGATTACAATTCAAGCAACCAAGAGAGAACTTATATAAAGGATTGGATGCCGAGCCATATGAGATACATAATTCTCCAGAATTTTTCTTCTCTCCCTCTCCAAAAAACCTCACACCCTTCCCTCTCTCTCCTAGAGGTGTACGGTCACACCCATCTCTCTCTTCTTTTGTCTTTTTGATTGGATCTTGAGGAAAAGCAAGAATTCATCTTGTTCATCAAGAAAGGTTCTTGATCAATAAAGATTGGATCTTTATTCAAGATTCATAGAGCTGGAAATTTGGAAGGGTCATTAGCTTCCATTAGAGAAAGCTTTAAAGGAAAAAGAAGGTTCGTGTGAATCGACAGGAGACTTAACACTTGTGAAGTTTTGCGAGTACTATTCTAACGTGGATTTGACTTAACAATTTCAAAGTCGCAAAGGTGAATGTTATTCTAACCTTCACTGAATAAAATCAATTAGAATCTTAGTCAGATCTTGGGATTCGATGTATGCCCCCCAAGAACTGTGTTTCTAAAATTAAAAAGAGGCATACTTTCATTTTTTACCTCGCTTTTCACAAGAAAACAAGAACAAACATTCCACGAGGGGTCTCCCCTCACTCACAAGTGCATAGCATAAAGAAGGGTCTCCCTTCCCTCGCAAGTACAGACATATCATGAAGAAGGGTCTCCCTTCCCTCTCAAGTGCATTGCATAAAGAAGGGTATCCCTTCCCTCTCAAGGCATCTCACAAGAGCATCTCACAAGTACATCTTACAAGTGTATCTCACAAGTTACATAATCACAAGCAAGCACACATGACATGCATGACATGACAAGATCTACAAGAATCAAGTAGGATAGACAAGACGAGTTTTCAACCACGAAAATGGTACTTAAGTCAAGTCAAGTGCACAGTGTTTTCAAAGGTTTTATCGGCTTTTTACGAAATGCAAGCATGATTATAAATTGCTTTACTTCCGTGTATGAAATGAATTGTTCCCGTTTAATATATATGAATTGCTCCTGATTTATGTATTGCCATTTTTATGCTATGACTATTGGTTAGTATTTGGTACCCACTCAGTATTCCATGCTCAGCCGTACTTCTTATGTCGGTAGGTGATAGCGGAGCAGCTGCTCCTTTTGATGTCTGTGCTCCTGGCCCATGGGTGGAGGAGTACGTCGAGGAACCTTTGGAGGAACCTCCGGTAGAGGGCTACTATTAGGTAGTGGTTGTAGATTCTGAGTGATAGAGTTGTGGGTGAGTTGAGTGATGTATATCCATGTATTTTGGCGGCCTGTCCGTACTTTCTTTTGGACTCCTTTTGTGAAACTTGGATCACTCATGTATATACATAGAGGTTTGTTAGTCTTCCGTTGTGCTACGTTTAAGTATGTTTCTGCTATTTATGTCCTCTATTGTATATGCTCTGTGAGTTTTTGCAGGATGGTTTGTCAAGCAAGTCATATAAGTCATGATTAGTCATCCAAAGTTTACTCTAACTCCTAGGGTGGGTTTTGGGTCGTGACAACATGACACGCTCTACAAGATCAAGCAAGATAAACATGACAAGATTTCAAGCACGCAACAGGTATTTTAAGTCAAGTCAAGTGCACGACTATTTCAAGAGGTTTTATCGGCTTTTCTGTGATACAAGCATGAATATAAATTGCTTTACTTCCTTGTTATTATATGAATTGTTTCCTGCATTATAATATGAATTGTTCTCTGCTTTATATATTGCTATGGTTATGCTATGACTGTTGGTTAGTATTTGGTACACGCTGAGTATTCCATGCTCAACCGTACTTCTTATGTCGGTAGGTGATAGCGGAGCGGCTGCTCCTTTTGATATCTGTGCTCCGAGCCCTTGGGTGGAGGAGGAGTATGTCGAGGAACCTGTGGAGGAACCTCTGGTAGAGGGTTATTATTAGAGGTGGTAGATTCTGAGTGAATAGCTGTGGGTGAGTTGAGAGAGATATATTCATGTATTTTGGTGGGCCTGTCCGTACTTTCTTTTGTGTATCTTTTTGTATAAACTTGGATCACATATATATATACATAGAGGTTTGGTTAAGTCTTCCGCTGTGCTATGTTAGAGTATGTTTCCGTTATTATGTCCTCTATTGTATATGCTCCAGGTCTTTTGCAGGTTATTTTGGTCAAGCAAGTCATGCAAGTCATGATGAGTCGTCCAAGATTCACTCTAACTCCTAAGGTGGGTTTTGGGTCGTGACATCACGGGTTTCAAAGCTTACTCCATCTGATGAAGAGATTCGGAATTTCAAAATCTTGATGAGCTACGACATAAGCTGTGAAGGTTATTTAGCTGCTTTCATCTCCTGTTGGCTTTGCAGTTTCATACTGGCCTCTCATTGAGGAGAAGTTATTCATCCTGAAACCTTTGTAATGGCCAAAAGATTGGCCACGAGAACCAAACGTTGTCTTTTGATTCTAATGATGGTGAGTTTGTATCGAGAACTGGGAACCATTTGGAAGAGTCAGTTCCCAGGCAAGAGCTTAACTCAAGGACCTTTCCAGTATTTATATAGCTGGATCAGTCAGTACTTCACTTGTACATATCCAAGGAGAGCAGAATTTTCCAATGAAATTAATTTTCTGAGTCTGATCTTTATCGCAGACCAAATACCAACCCGAGTCAGAGATATGTTTACAACCCCTTCTCGAGCATAGAGGAGACACGGTCTTAGTTGATGACCCTCTAGAAGGAGATGCTCACTTCACATTGCTTAACCACCTGACTATGATGAGCCTTCGCCCTATTTTCCAAGGCAATTCGGCTATGATCAAGCTAAACCTCCAATTTTAACAGACACCTCGAATTATAAGGGATCTTCGCCAAGTCAGGCGAGAATGGGAAATTCTTCATCTTTGAAACACCAGGACACGTTTCCACATCCTGCTTAATCACGATTGGGTCGACCTTCTTTTCGCTTTGCTGCATGGTGGTCCAATTGCACTACTTATATGAAGAATGGGAGAAGAGATATCCCTAGTGTCAACTCGAGGCAACTTGCAGCCTCCGAAGCTGGTAGTTCACAACCTAAGCCAACTATGAAATGCCCAAGGGTTAAATCAATAACCACAGGCGATCGCAAAGGCGGCCATGAAATGCAGGTTATGTCACCTACTCTAGAAAAGGGTGCTAAGCGTCAGAAGATGGATAGAGAACAAACCCAGGAATAGATCGACCAGATGCGAGATGTGATTCTGGATCATGACATCCCAGTCCCAATTTTGAGCCCTGAGCATAGAGCTAGTCTTGGAAGTTCATCTCATATTGTTCAACCAGATGTTGAAAGTTTTGGTAGAGATGGCCTTAATTCATCGGTAGAAGCTGAAGCTCGGTCTACTGATTTTGCTGAAGTGCTTGATGATTATAATCCTGTTATAGACGGAGCTCCAGAGGACACTTTTGCAGATATGAGACTCGATGACGAGGCTTTAGGGGTTTTCTGTCAAAGCGTTGCTGAAGAAGAAGCGACTAAAGAAGATCGGCTTTATGAATCTGAAATGATCGAGGCTGCAATACTTTCACTTCGACACAGATGATCCAAAAAACCAATTCCCTCTGTCCATGATATTGGACAGTCGTCCAGATCGGGAGCTATTCACGAGCCCATTGGTCTTAATGAAACTATCCCTGAAACTGCTCCAGTGGAAACTGGTTCTGTACTAGACAGAACTGTCAATCCTATCAATGATGTTTCTGGAGATACTGTTCTTGAACTTCAGTCAGAAAGACCAATTGAGACTGAGGCAAGACTAGAGTAAGAAGATATCAAAGCTGGAGTAGAGGTCCAAGTCGAACCCGAAGGAGAGCCTCAAATTACTTTGTCTGAGACAATACAGGAACTAGAGAATGTTGAAACTCCAGAAATATTAATAGAGGACGGGGAAGAAGAAATAACCGTCAATCCATCAGGGTGGAGACGGCATCTGATATTAATTTTTTGGCTAACAGAGTTCTACTGTTAGAGGCTCCTCCATCACCTTAATATACACCATCTACCCCTCCTTCGGCTAACCAATTTGAAGGAAGACCTGACTTATGATCAGAAATCAGGGAAGAATTCCATCGCATCCGCGGAATAATCTCCGAGATTCCTGGTGAGTGTTTATTTCCTTTGTCATTCCCTTCATCTTCTCTCTTTTTTATTTAATTAACACTTGTCTTTCTTTTGTCAACCATACTTGATAGGTTGAGGGATATTCCTCCTTTTGCTTTCAACCTTCCTGTCGCTGTTCCTGACATACCGCCTTCTCCGATGATGGCAGACATTTATGCAGAAAGCGCTATGGGGGTTCTTCATACATTGAAAGTTGTTTTGTTGACCATGAGTTGTAAGCAATCTGGGCAAATGGAAGCAGATTGTATTTTTGCTTTCAATGCCCTTGACAGTTTAGGACTCCGAAATCCTATCATGCAAAGAGAGGCTGAGACTCTGATAAATCGGGCTCGTCGGGTTCAACGCATAACCGATGTAATTGACATTGAGTCAATCAGGACACAAGCGAGAGGCTATATTAGCCAAACGTCTAGCATGATAAGAGAAGTCTCTGAAATTGTTGATATCTACCGTGCTCGATTATTTGAAGCTAAGGAAGCTGAATATGCTACTGATGCTGAGGTGAATAGAGTCCGGAGGGAGCTAGACATCGCTTTGGTTCACGTCTTTGAAGCTAGAAAGATGCGTGAGACCATTGAGATGGCATTACATATTTCTTCATTTGATTTATCAGTAGGGGATCTAGTGGTCACCGAGGGCCAATGAGTTCTTGGAGAGATCATCAACACAGGAACTCAATTGGAAGAGATGAGAAATGAGGCCAAGAATGCCTATACCAAGCAAATTTACCCGGATGGAGAATTTATCCATTCATGCGGCATTCGTTCTTCCAACTAATACTGCCTCTCATAATGTTGTAATCCATGATGCGAAGCAATGAAATCTTTTTATTTTTGCAATGTGCATCATATGCAGTTTTCCCGCTTTCTTCCCTTTCTTGTCGCCCCTTTTTTGATGAATTCCCCTTTGTATCTTGAGGAATTGGTGTTCTCTTAATTGAACTGGCTGAACCCATTTTTAGGTTGTCCACGTACCCATGGTAGGATCAAGCCAAACGTAGTTCCCAATAAGGGCGATTTTAAACTCATAATTTACGAGTAGATAGTTTCCGTTCATATCTAGGAAGGTTTGGACTTAAGAACAAGTAGGTAGTTTCCGTTCCTTTCTAGGAAGGTTTGGACTTGTAATTTGAGAACAAGTAGGTAGTTTCCGTTCATACGTAGGAAGGTTTAGACTTGTAATTTGAGAACAAGTAGGTAGTTTCCGTTCATACCTAGGAAGGTTTAGATTTGTATTTTTAGGGGTAAGCCTTTGAGAAATGACGAATCTTTTTAGCTCATATTTAGGAGCCTATCAAATCGCTCTAATTTTTGCCTAGACTGACTCTTGGAGTGTTAGTCTAGTGAGCATTTTTTTACCCTAGACCATCTTCTTAAAGTTTTGGTCTAACGGGTATTTTAATTTGACTCATTTTTTGTCTAAGCCGTCCTTTTGGATTTTTAACTTGCAAGCTATGTTACCTTAACTTTTGCCTAAGCCATCCTTTCAGATTTTCAACTTAGTGGGTATTTTGGTGCCCTAATTTTTGCCTAGACCATTTCCTTGAAGTTTTACTCTAGCGGGCTTTTAGAATCTTACATTGGTCAGGGGAGATACTCCATTATCCGTCCATTGTAATCAGCAGATATGCTTCTGATAGTAAGAAGTCCATCCTTAGAACTGTGCTTTCTTCTTCATGTAACCAAATAGCAGTTTTCCTCGTTTCACCAATATTGAGGGGAAATAGCGATGATTTTGTATCCCAGGAGGATGGTGTTCTTTTAAAAGAACTGGCTGAACCTAAGTTAATTCTCTCAGGCTGCCTACGTACCATGATAGGATCAAGTCAAACGTAGTTTAGAGGGGTGTTTGGATTTGCATTTTGAGAGTGAATAGGTAGTTTTCGTTCATACCTAGGAAGGTTTAGACATTGGCCTTGTATTTGGGGGGCTTTTGAAGCTTTGATTCGTAATTTGAGGAAATTTGATTGATTTTGAATCATACATTATAACGATAGCAGATGAGAGAATCTAGTTATCCTAGACTAGATCGGACGAAGCTCAAGACTCAGAAACAGGCCGAAAGGCTTTTAAAAGCGTTGTTAAACAGCTTTCTTAAAGTTCTCTTTCACAGTTGAAGTAGGCTATCCATAAGAGTGCATGATCATTATCCACGTCATTTCACAGATAAGGCAAGCACTGTGACTCCCTAAATCCGATTTAAATTACCTTAAAGGTGTACGATTCTCTTTCTCTTTTTCGTCGTTCAAAAAATAGAAGTACCCCCCAACATGGTGAACCTCTCCTTGTGATCGGGATGAGGTAGATGCCTCCCAGCAGGGAGGCGGATCGAATCGGAGTTTCCTTAGGTAGCCACCGACCTACACGTGACGAATGTAACTCTGAGGGATCGACCACTACTCTAAATCTAGTAAGGTGGATAACTGTTGTTGAATAGGTAGTTTCCGTTCATGCCTAGGAGGGTTTGGACTTCGGCCTTGTATTTGGGGGGCTTTTAAAGCTTTGATTCGCAATTTGATAGCGAATAGGCAGTTTTCATTCATGCCTAGGAGGGTTTAGATTTCATCCTTTTATTTGAGGGGCTTTTGAAGCTTTGTTTCGCAATTTGATAGTGAATAGGCAGTTTCAGTTCATGCCTAGGAGGGTTTAGACTTCGGCCTTGTATTTAGGGGGCCTTTGAAGCTTTGATTTACAATTTGATAGTGAATAGGCAGTTTTCGTTCATGCCTGGGAGGGTTTGGACTTTGGTCTAGTATTCTGGAGACTTTTGAAGCGTCGTGAATCTTTTTAGCTTATATTTAGGAGCCTGTCAAATTGCTCTAATTTTTGCCTAGACTGACTCTTGGAGTGTTAGTCTAGCGAGCTATTTGTTGCCCTAATTTTTACCTAGACCCTCTCCTTGCAGTTTTGGTCTAGTGGGCATTTTATTTTGACTCAATTTTTTTTGTCTAAGTCGCCCCTTAGGGTTTTCAACTTAGTAGTCATTGTCGCTTTAATTTTTGCCTAAGCCACCCCTTAGGGTTTTCGACTTAGCAAGCATGACTCTGATTTTTTGACTAAGCCGCCCCTTAGGGTTTTCAACTCAGCAAGTCATTTGTACTCTAAATTTTGCTTAGACCGTCTTTTAAAGTTTTGGTCTAGCGAGCGTTTCGATTCCTAGGAGTAGTATCGCTTGAGGAATCTTGCATTGGTCAGAGGGATAATTCGCTCTCCATCCATTGAGGTCAATAGGTACGCTCCATTAAAATATACCTTCTCGACGACTTATGGCCCTTCTCATTTTGGTTCGAGCTTCCCCTTGGTTCGACGAGTGACGATGATCGGAGTCTTGACCATTAAAACCAAATCTCCTATTTTAAAAGACCTTAGTCTTATTCTTTTGTTGAAGGCGTTAGTTAGCCTTTGTCTATACATCTCTAAACTTTGTTGGGCTTGGAAAAGACGTTCGTCAAGAGTTTCAAGCTTTGCAAGATTAACTTTAGCTGAGTGTTCTCTTATGATAGACTACTGAATTGCCACCCGCAGGGAGGGAATTTAAATTTCAAGGGAAAGAACTGCTTCCCCGCCGAAGACCAGGGAATACGGCTTGGCCTGTGTCGGAGTCCGCTGAGTAGTTCTCTATGTCCAGAGGGCTTCCGATAGGCGTTCATGCCAGTCCCGTTTACTTTTATCCATAACTTTCTTGAGGATTTTGCACAATGTCTTGTTGAAGGCTTCGGCGAAACCATTCGTGGCTGCATAGTACCGGGTGGAATGGTTCTCTCGGATACCAAATTTGACATACAACTTGTGTATAGGGGCGCTTCGAAAAGGTTGCCCATTATCCATGATAATGCTTTCTGGAATCGCAAACCAATATATGATGTTGGTCTGAATGAAGTCGGCCACTGAGTGGTGTTTGACATTTTTGAGAGCGACAGCTTCAGCCCATTTTGAGAAGTAGTCCGTCATAGCTAGGATGTATTGATGCCTAGCAGATGATGGTGGGGTGAATGGTCCTATGACATCCATTCCCCATGTCGTGAACGGCCAAAAACATGTGGTCATGTGAAGAGGCTCAGGAGCCCGATGTATAAAATCAGCATGAAGCTGACAAACTTTGTATTTTCTTGCATAGTTGAGACAATCAGTTATCATCATAGGCCAGTAGTAGCCTAATCTTTTCAGCTGCATTTGTATCTTGGGCCCAGCTTGGTGGGCGACACAGATCCTGACATTAGTTTCTTCCATGGCTTGATCTATTTCATTTCTTGAGAGGCACCTCATTAAGATACCATCCATGAATCTTTTGTATTGAGTTTCTTCCAACATCATAAATTTTGTGACCCGTCGACGGGCTTCAGCGCGTTTGGCACGGTATCCAAGCAATCGACCATATTGGAGATAATCGATGAAGGGATGTCGTCAATCTTCATCCTTTTCTTTGATTTTCATAGAATAAACCATTTCCAAGAACTATCTCGGGAAGGGGTTTGAGAGTTCTTCTTTCCCCTACCGTGATAATCAGCACTCTATCTGTTGGCAGAGTTAAAGATGCTACAAGACCGGCCAAAGCATCGGCTTGATTGTTAAGTCCTCTACGGATATGGAAGAGGCTGCTTCTTAGAATTTGAGCAAGCAACTGATCCACTCTCTTCTGATAGGGAAGGAGGCTGAATCTTCATACAGAGTATTCACCTCGTACTTGTTTGATGACGAGTTCTGAATCCCTGTAGATTGGTGGTTCATCCATTGGAATTTCGAGAGCCAATTCAAGACCTGCTATCAGGGTTTTATATTCAGCTTCATTATTTAAGCCTCCTTCTGTTAGGGCGAAGGAATAAGGTAGTATCACATTGTCTGGTGTAACAAAGACAATACCAACACCTGATTTGTTCTCCTTTGGGTTGATGCATTTGATTCCATCAAGGCTTCTTGAAGTTCCATCAAAGTACATCTAGTCTGGTTTGACCTGTACCTGCATAACTTTTTCATTAGGGAGGTCAGTGACCAAAGGTGAGTCCGGAAGAACCGGATGTGCTGCTAGGAAGTCAACAAGGGCTTGCCCTTTTATTGCCTTTTGGGGCACGAATTCAATTTCGAACTTAGACAGGAGTACCGCCCATTTTTCCATTCTGCCTAAGAGAGTGTGGCAGGACATTATGAATTTGAGAGGACTGGCTCTGGATATCAATATCACAGAATGCTCGAGCATATAATGCCTTAATTTCTTCAGAACAAAGATGAGGGCCAAACAGACTTTCTCTATCGGGCTGTATTTGCATTCTGCTCCAACCAGAGTCCTGTTTAGGTAGTACAAGGTATTTTCTTTTCCTTGGTCATTATGTTGAGCAAGGAGAGCTCCGAGAGATCCTTTGAGCGTTGTGATATAGAGGACAAGTGGTTTTCCTCTGATAGGACCCATGAGGACTAGTGGGTTGGTGCGATAGGTTTTGATGCTATCGAGGGCATCTTGACAAGCCTGATCCCACTAGAATGGTACTTCCTTTTTCATTAGCCGGGAAAACGGTTGGCACCTTCCAGCCAAATTAGAGATGAATCTCCAGATGTAAGCAAGTCGACCCTGGAGTCCTTTTAACTCGCGCAGATTTATTGGAGGTGGCATTTCACGAATGGCCCTAATTTTAGTAGGGTCAATCTCAATTCCTCTATGGCATACCATAAAGCCTAGGAATTTCCCAGATACAACTCTGAACGTGCATTTGAGTGGGTTCATTTTAAGCTGGTTTTTCCGTAATCTATCAAAGATTTCTTGAAGATCATCCAGATGATTGCTTTGTTGCCTTGTTTTGACAACCAATTCATCGATATAGCACTCGGCCTTTTCAAGGAGAATATCCTCAAATATGATAATTATAGCCATTTGATAAGTTGTTTTGCCATTTTTGAGGCCGAATGACATGACTTTGTAGCAGAACACTCCCTTAGGGGTGTGGAAGGATGTAAGTTCTTCATCTTTCGGGGCCATTTTGATCTAGTTGTAGCCGGAATTTCCATCCATGAAGGATAAAGTTTCGAAGCCGATTGTGGCATTGACCATCATTTTTTTTTTTTTTTTTTTTTTTTTGGTGACGAGGGTATCCGGGCCTCTTAGAGCACCCGACTAGTTCACCCGGGCACGGGCAGAGCCCTCACTCCACATGCACCAGGAAAGTCAAGATAAATCCGGAGGGTGGCATTGACCATCATTTCTGTGATGGGCAAAGAGAAGTCATCCTTGGGACAAGCTTCATTCAAATCCCGAAGTCTATGCAAACCTAGATTTTTTTGTTCGTCTTCTTTATGGGAACAACGTTAGTGAGCCAAGTAGGGTATTGAACCTCTCTTATGAACCCAGCTTTGAGGAGTTTATCTACATCAGCTTCATTTTGAGCAACTAGTTCTGGGTGAGCTCATCTTTGTGCCTACTTAGTTGGCCTGACATCTTCTCAAGTTGTGAGATGATGAACTGTAATTTTGGATCTAAACCAGGCATCTCTGTGTAATTCCAAGCAAAGACATATTTATTCTCTTTTAGGAGACAAAGATATTCCTCTTTTTCTATTTCAAAGAGGGAAACACTGACGAATGTTGTCCTTGGGTCTTGTTCTGAGCCAAGGTTAACTTCAAGAAGGTCGTTAACCGTTGCTTAACTTCCTTCTTCAAATTCTAGAGGAGCTGAACGGACTTCCGTTTCTTCCAGTGGTTCTTCCATGATCATTTCTTCTCCTGAAGAGGAATCTTCATTTATTGTAATAGTATTCACGACCCAGACCAGATCTTCATTTGGTGGAGGATCAGGATTTCCTAACTCAGATTTTCCCAAGTTGGAGCTAACCTACTTATAGCTAGCTAAAATCCTGAGTGCCGGCATGATTTCGTGCTCAGCTCGCTTTTCTTCTTTAGTGTTAAATCCATGTTTCTTAAGCATTTTCTTGATTGCTAGATTAAACATGGGTTTCCTTTGATAAGGGTTCATTTTTCTATCCATTTTGGTGTTTCGGGGAGTGGCTTTGCCTACTTGCCCTATGGAATAAAAAATAATGGGCTTTTTCCATGTTCCTCTAGATGGAATAATGACACTGGGAATGATTTCCGCTATCGGCCATTTTTGCCACGCATTGAGACTGACCTTAGCCGGCCATCAATTATATCTTGATGTGCCGCCTCAACCCATGGAAATGCTTGTAGGGATTCTGCTTCTTCTGAAATCCATTCTCTGGAGACTTCTCCTCACATGAACTCCTCCCTAACCATGACCATATTTATGGTCTGGTTATGATTTCCTCCAAATATGAAGACTGGAGGATCATATGCAATTCCTAGTGTATCTGTATCAACATAGTTACCAGTATCTAGGGATTTATGTTGCTCCATTTTGAGCATTGCTTCATAAGTTGGTAGGAGAGTTCCTTTGACTTGCTCTCCTTCTTCGGGATCAAATCCTTGGTAATTGAGGAATTTAGTAGTTGTTTTACCAAAGATAATTTTCTTCCTCTAAGGATTAACAATCCCACTCTTTTCATCAGTCCATGAGGAGTTTATCCTATCATATATACCTAGGGAGTTGAAGAGCATCGGCTTGTCTTTTTTTCTTGACGGGGACAATACGACTGGAGGTAGTTTCTGCCATTGTATAGTTCATCTTCTTCGAAGAGACTATATAATCAACTTTTAGAGCTTGAAGAGGGTCAACTTGTTCAACCTCATGAATCCGAAAAGAATCTGCTAGTTTGTCATTTTTCGACTTTTGGGAAGATTCGACCAAAGCCAAGGTTGGTTGTCCTTCTTTTCTTTGGGACTTTGGGGTATATTTGAACACCCTTTTCGGAACTGCAGTTTAGGCAGGTCCATGATTGCTTTTCGGGCCACTTTTAACTTTTTTCCCTTTAGACTTCTATTGAATACTTCTTTGGGCACTTTTGACATAGAAACGCGCATCTGTATAATATGCCTCCGCATCATTGGAAGGATCATCATCAGCATCGATCCTTACTTGCCTATTCCCTTGAGGGTATTTAAGGCACTGATAATAGGTGGATGGCACCACCAGATGGTTATGCATCCATTGACGCCTCAATAAGGCATTATACAAAGTATAAACATCGATCACCAGAAACGTTGTAGTTTCAGCGATATCCCCAAACCTGGTTTTGAGGTTGATCATGCCCATGAGCTTTTGCTCATTTTATTTGAAGCCTTGGATGACCAGGTTGCTTTCATGAAGCTGGCTAATTTGTACACCAAGCTTGGGCAGCATCCTTCATGGGAGGATGTTGACGGCTGAACCTCTATCAATCATTACTCTAGAGATACTAGTTTCATTAACTAGTCCTGAAATAAATAGCTGTTGATTATGCTGGAGAGTCTCAACTCGCATGTCTTCGTCATCAAAGGTGATTGTGAAGAGGCAAGAAGTCCCTGTTTCAGGGGGCTACTGCGACTGACTTGTAACTTCTTCAGAGAAGTCTTTCAGATTGAAGAGGGCATATATAGGACACCTTCTCAACTCATGGGCATCTTGAAAGCATTATAGACGCTTAACAAGGAAGGGATTTTCTTTAGATGGGCCAAAATATCATACTTGACCCTCTCATTACCGGGAGCTATTTGAGCTTCGGCCGGTTTAGCTTTAGTCCGATTTTTATGTTGGACTGGGACAAAATTTGGTTGTAGCTTTCTACCTGACCGGAGGTTGAGTTGATAAACTTTGGCAATCTTCTGATCTATTGTTTCAGATGACTCTCCTTCCAAGAGTTGGACCATGTTTACAGAACTGAAATCCAGTTTCCTCTTTTTGCTTTGAAAAGACAACCAACTTCTTCTTACATATTGCCCTGTCAGACTTCCAGTATGGGCTAAAATTTGTTCAGATGCCAATGAATAGTCAGCTGGCCCTGAGTTTAGGACAACTTCTTCTGTTAGAGAGTCCTTGTTCAAACTGATTGCAACAGGTGAATCTTGATTCTCAGACTGAGTTGAGGTTTGGTTCGATCGTCGTATCTGACGATGGTTTTGATTTAGGGCCTCAGGAATATTTAGCCTTTCTTGAGAGGAATCAGATTGCATTTGTTCATCATCCGCTTCTCTTTCTTCTCTAGATGAGAATCCTTCAAAAAGATCTGAAAGTCTCGTAGGTGTCCGTCCTGGTGTGGATGGTCTCCTTTCTGGGAGTTTGTTATCTTTAGATTGATCTAGCCCCTCTTGAAATGCCTGGTGCCTTTCTAGACTATAGGCTACCGCTTGTCTTGGCATATTCAACCATGAATGGTCTTCATTTGGGACCGCATCAATGACATAACAAGAAAAGATATTGGATTCATCTCCCGAGTCTGTTGACTGGAGGCTATCATAATCACAGTCAGAGCAAAATCCTGGAGGGATGAAGTCCATCAAGGTAATTGTCATCAAGGGCTTTTATTCCAGAAGAGTATCTTGGGCCGGGCCATATTTCTTGGCTTTCCTTGTCCTTTACCTTTTCTTCCTCTTTTCAACCTTTGTTATGCGCTTTCCTTCTTTTATTTGGGCTTGGGCCTACCTCACAGCCTGAGCTTGCTCTTTAGCATCAGCGTTTTGGGCCAACTGCTTTTTCTTTTTGGCTCTCTTGCTTTCAAAGAGAGTCCTATCTTCTTCATTTGATGATTTATTGCCAGGAAGATTACCACTTGAAGATGCTTCATCTTTTTCAAATGGTTCTGAAGCCACCACCATATTGGATGTAGCTGCTTGTTGGAGATTCTGACCGATGACAATTTCTTTATTGTCCAGAAGTCTTTGAATGATATCCTTCAGTACAAAGTAGTCACCTATTTTGTGACTGATTATATGATGATAAGGGCAATATTTGGGATCATCTTTCATCCCAATCTCTTGAGGTATCCTGGTTTCGGGGAGACTGATGAGTTCATTGGCGAGGTCTTCAAACAGATCTTCGACAATGTCTTTAGAGAACGAATATGTTTTATTCGTTCTTTTCTCAATAGTGATCTTATTTGGTGGGTCGTGCTTATCTTACCATTGTGGCTTTTTGGCTCCACCTTGAGCTGGTTTAGCACCAATCTTGGCTGGTGCTTTACCATTGTTTGATTGACCAATTGGTCTTCCAGTATTTGGTGTTGGTTGTGCAGTCTTTTTCATTTTGACTACTATGGTTGTTGAGGATTCAAGGTGATCAGTACCTCTACCTCGCCTTCTCTTTCCTATATGGCTCTTCATGCCGTGTGCTTTTGTGCACAGATCTTCGAAACTAGTAAAGGTTTGAGCCATGAGGGTGGTTGACAGATCATGCCTGAAGTTGTTGAGGCACATCTGGATAAGTTCCAGTTGATGAACTTTTGAGGATAGTAGAAATCAAAGCCCTCCATCGGGCAATGAATTCTGTTACAGAATCATTGTCTCTTTGTCTGGTTTCAATCAATTTTGGAACACCCACTCTTCTTTGAGTGTTGTAGAATTTCTTGCTAAATTCATTCATCATTGTGCTCCAATCAAGTATCGACGCCTCGGGGAGGTTGGCATACCAAGTGATCGCAGCGCCTCCTAGAGATTGCATAAAGAGTTGAAGACAGAGAGCTTCTGTCTTGGATGTTAACCCACACCTCGAGAGGAAATGAGACAAATGTTACATTGGATCTCCGGTACTATCAAACATTTTGAATGTTGGTTGAACGAAGCCTGACGGGAATAAGACCACATCCATGATGGCTGGATAGGGCTTCATGATCATCCAAACACCCTCTTCTTTTTCTTTGGCCTGTCGCATTTGATTGTGAACAGTCTCTTTAATTATAGCCTAAAGAGACGATAGAATTCCTCTTATGAGGGCGGCTTGGTTTGGGATGGCACCTGTTCCGGATACCCTTGGATGATTTAGAGGTGTAGGGGTTGTGCCTTGATTGCTGTTATCTCCTTGGTATAGGAAATGGGGTTAAGGTGCCGATGCAGATTTGAGAGCGAACAATTGAGTAGCCAACTCTTGCATTTGAGACATCGTAGTCGTGATCTCATCAACCTTATACCAGAGCTGAGCCTGTAGGGCTGTTGTTTGATCACCTAATGGTGGAAGTGCCGAAGTTGGAGGGTTATTCCCTTGACTTGCGTTCCCCTCCAGATTTAACATCATAATCGCTACCGGTCATTCTGATGTTGCTCTTTGTAGCTGGAACAGATTCAGAAATTCTTCTTCCATGAAGTAAGTGTCAGGTATCCCGTATAAAGGATTAGGTGCATTGAAAACCACTTGAGGTATTTCTGATACTGCCTTCGACATTGCTGACTGGACCACTGGTTCATCAAAGTTATCACCTTCGGTTGGAAGTATTCTTCCCAATTCTCTTGGAGAGGTTATTGGGGTTGCTTCTCACTTTGATCCATCTTGGGATTCACTGATGTCAGTTCCTGGAACTGACTGAGCTGGGTCTTGGGCTAATTCTAGGTCTTTGGCCTTATTTCAACGGCTTCTCCTCCTTCTCGAAATCGTTTGGCTAGGAGCTATTGTTTCAAGAGCTCTTGTAGATTCTGCCTCGTCCAAAGCAGCTAAAACGGCAGCGGCTGGGTTCTGGGAATGTTGCCTTTTAGAGAGATTTTGCTTGAGCAGTGTACCGGTTCCTTCGAACAACGGAGTTGTAAACTGCTCTAGATCAGGGTTGTTCCTCGTACCAACCACATTTACAGACACTATTTCATAGTGGGGGTGTGATATTCTAGTCCTTGGCTCCTCTCGAACATGATGAGTATGGGATGTCCTTTGCTTTCTAGACCTTCTTGGCTTTGACTAATAATTATATGCCCTCTTTGGCAGAGTCGAGGGGTATTTCCAGTTTCTGAGTTGGAGGATTTCCTCAGGAGTCTTCTTCCTTAGTATTTCAAAAGGAGAAGAGCTTATATTTAGTACTTTGACCCTAGGGTCATGTGGTGCTCTAGTTCTTCTTTCTGGTTCGGTATTTGTTCGGCCCCATAATAGGCTGACATCTCTGGATGGAGGCCGTTAATGTTGAGGAAAAATATTTATCGTCATTGCTGCAAAGGTCGTCGGATTAACCCCTCTAAATGCATTTGGACTTAGCCTGAACAACAAGTTCCTGTCTGCTAGTGCTGAGTCCAGGTTTGTGTTTGCATTAACAGTCGGGTGACTTTAATCACGACAGTTAATGCCCCTTGTATAGTTTGAAGAAACTCGCAGGTTGCACCTTCATTTCTTGATCTGATAACATTGTTGATGATGTCATCAGGAGTTGAGTTCTGTCCCAAGGGGACTTTGTTCTTGTTGGCCTTCAGCTACCAAATTTTATCCTTCTTGGAAGAGGAACTGTCTGTATATGAGGTTGACTCTATCCACAGGTCCCTCCTTCTGCTAAGAGGAGCTTGTCCGTGGACTCAGGTCTAATTCTAGACCTGTCTGCGGAGTTGCTTGCAACTCTGCCTACGAGATAAACCTGAGCTGGACTCTTGGGTCTGGTTGGGCTTTAAGTCCATCACCTTGATTGGTGTCCGTGATGGACACTTCTCTCCTGAGGTGCCTGCGAGCTGGCGACCTGCTGTTGACGGGTAGCCTGATGTGAGCGGACGACCTGCCTTTGATTTAGGTGTGCAGATTGCCTTTCCATCCCTGAGTTGATAGGGTAGGTTCTACTTCTGCTACGGACTGAAGCATCTTCAACAAAGGCTTAGTCTGGTGACCGCAACCTTTTTGCAGGGGTCTGGCCAGTTGGCCAGACCTACCTAGCTGGAGCTACTGCTACCTCGGCCCAATGAGTCACCGAGATCCGGATCGGTGAATAGTGCATCAAAAAGAAAGAAATGAAAGAGAGGTGGCCTTATTAAGGGTTCACCTGGTATTCTCCATATGGGAAAGATCCTTCTTCGTCCTCTTTTGTTGCTGTTGTTCCTGCCAAGAAAGCTGTAGAACCCTGGAATTCGAGTTCACTAGACAAGGAATAGTGTCAGTGAATAGTGCCCATGTATGGTGTGTTTAAAGGCCTAAGGCCTTCCTTGGTGTTTTTGGTATTATGGTGAGTCAAGTGTGGGTTTTAAGTTCATGTCTTGAGTCTCAAAAAGAGAGTATGACAATACTCTAAGTTGGTAAAAGTAAGGGTATAAAATACCGTCAATGTTAAATAGGTTGTAAGTGAATAGTGCTAGTGTGCGAGGCATAAAGAGGCCATGGCCTCTCATGTATATTGGTGTGAATTCAATGACCACCTAGGTGACTTAAAAACCTATGGGGCAACTAGTTATGAGGTGTGAGCATGGTGTTGGACCCAAGGGAAAAGAGTGTGAAAGCATTCGAAGTGTTCTAGGTGTTGAAGGAGTATGTTTTGGCATTTTCCTCAACTTTATGAAGCTCTAGTTTATTCACCATTGGTCAGAATCAAGTGATTCTTAAATTTTTGGAAAGGTATTGGAACCCTCTATGAGGTTCATGTTGATCACTTTTCCATATTTTCAGTCGGGGTTGAGTGAAAGGTTGAATTTCCAGAGTTGGGTTTGCTGCAAATCTGGGTTGCTGAAACCCAGTTGCAGACTAGTCATCTTTAGGGGTAAATTCGTCCATGAATAAGGAATAATTAGGGCTTTTGTAAAACATGATAGTTGTTGCCCTTCAAAAGAAGAATCTAACGCAAGTTAAATCATCAAATTCTGATAAGGGAGTCAAAATTTATGGACGAAATACCAAAGCGGGAAAAATCTGGAAAGTTGCTGCAAAAGTTACGATTGTTCGTAAATGGCCTACGAACATCGTAGCTACGAATGATCATAGAGTTCCGAAAATGCTGAAAACTCACTGTCATGTCTACGATTGATTGTGGGAACCTACAAATGATCATAGGAAGCCTATGAACGATCATAGATGCCTACTAATGATCGTAGGCGCGCAAATCCACTTTTTTGAGTTCATGATTTTTGGGGTTTTCACCCCTTGGCCTATAAATAGGGTTTCTTTTTGGGGGGTTTTGGGTTATCCTACACCTAGAAAGAGATCCTAGAAGAGAAGGGAAGGGACTGGAGGATTTTTCGAGAGGGGTTTTGGATTGGAAGAGGAAGAGGATGAATCAAGCTTTGGTCTCGCTCCTACGCGCCATTGGAGCTTGGATCTTCATCTACAAGCTTGGGTTTCACTTCTACAAGCTTCCTCAAGCTTTTTCAAGCATTGGATCAAAGGGATTTCATCCCATAAGGTAGATACATTCTACTAAATTGCTTTGCTATGAGTCTTAATGAATAGTAGGTTTGGACGTATGTTCTTGATAGAAATAGGATTTGATAATCATGTTTTGCATGCTATGTGTATTACCATAATCTTGAGGATGTTTCTTATTTAACAAATTTCTTACAATAATGTATGAACTCAAGGAATGGCTTTAGCTCAAAGCATCATTTTGAATAAAGTATGGATTTTTTTAAAAAGGACGATTTTGGCTCAAAGGAAGATCTTGCAGAAGCATGGTTTTGGTTTCAATGTATTGTTATGCTAAAAAGGGTATGGTCAAGATATTGGTAGTAAATACACTCTACTAATTTGCTAATAGAAATTGAATGGTGTCCTTGAATAGAAAATGTAGAAGGGTAATGTACCTATAAGATAGGCACTCAAAGTGTTTGATGAAATGTTTGACTAGGAGAAAATGAATAAAATGCCTATAAGAATGTTGAATGTTACGTGCTTGATGAAATGCATATACGAGAGTTTATTTTAAGGCCATGAGAATATAATTTAGGGATTTTCCCCATGTTCTCTACGCAAAGAGTCTTGCTATGATTTAAGGGTTATATGGTTATTAAATTGCTCACAAATGCTCCATTAACTAGTACACTCGAATGATTGGAATTGTATAAGGATAAATGTTGAAAAGCATGGTTTGTTCTAAGTTAAGGTTTTGACTCAAGAGGGTTTTGTTCTAAGTTAAGGTTTCAAAGTATTGTTTTAATTTTTGGATTCAAGGGAGCTTACCTCCGGGCTTGTAAAGTATTGCTTTGATTTTTGAACTCAAGGGAGTTTACCTCCTGGCTTGTAAAGTAACGCTTTGATTTTTGAACTCAAGGGAGTTTACCTCCTGGCTTGTAAAGTATCGTTTTGATTTTTGAACTCAAGGGAGTTTACCTCCTGGCTTGTAAAGTGTCTCAAGGTAGTTTATGTCACGCCCCAAAATACCCTCTAGGAGTTAAGGGATACTTTAGGTGTGACTGTACGTGCCTGCCAAACCATCCTATAATGAACAAGGCTAACCATGATATAATAATTCCAATAAGCAGAGTGCGGAAGCAAATCATGAGTGTGGAAGCGTGAACAACCTTTTTCTTTTCTTCTAGACTCCAAAATAGTATTCCAAGTGAAAATATACATAATATGTCAATTCAAAGGTGGACAGGCCTACCTATCAAGATATCAAAATACACAAAGGAACTCTCTTGGACTCTCCTCTCAACAGTAGTCGAGGTATGGCCACACGTCCAAGTCCCTATCCTCCTGAGATTGCAACGGGATAGGTGGCTCCCTCTCCTCTACATACTCTTCCTCGACCCATGGCTCAGGGTCGAGGACATCCACGGAAACTGCCGACATAAAAGTACGGCTGAGCATGGAATACTCAGCGAGTACAAGCTACTAGCTAACCATAGCAATAACGAAAGCATAACAACAGTGAACACGATACGAAATATCAATTAAAATAATACTAGCAGCATAAGGTAAATAGTATTGAACATGAAGCAATATCAATATCTTGACATGCGTGCATGAATGCGAAAACCTTGGTAAAACTCATGTTGGGAAACCCTTTTCATGTCTCGGTCTTGCTTGTGAAAATCATGCATGCGTGTCTGTCTTGTCTTGTATTTCATGTCTTGACTTGTTCTTGACTTGTATACTTGTAAGCCAGAGGCTAGCACCCGCACATCCCTGGGCTACCAACCTCCTTGACACTTCATTCTCTTGTGAGACAGAGGCTAGCACCCTTCACTTGGGCTACCAACCTCCTTGTCATGTACTTGTTTCCTTTCACTTGTGAGCCAGAGGTTAGCACCCTTCCACTTGGGCTACCAACCTCCTTGTCTTGTTTCATTTTCTTGTGAGCCAGAGGCTAGTACCCTTCCACTTGGGCTACCAACCTCTTTGACATGTGCTTGTTTTCTTGTCAATTTATCATGTACAAATACTCTTGAAAACCCCGATTCATGCATGCATGCGTGCTTGTGTGCTTATCAATAGTAAAAACCATGGTGGCAAGTGTGACATGAAGGATAGTACATCGCATTTCAATTCATAATATAAGCATGTGAGAATTTGGGTAATCTACATGACATTTGGTTAATTCATCATTTATAAGAACAATTGCATAAGGCTTACTTCCATTTTCTTTATTTAATTCATTTACTCCTTGTTTAGGCATTTCGTCAAACACATAGCATGCAACATTTCCTTAGTAGTTCATTTACTCTTTTTAGTGCATATTTTCCATCAAATCATCAAGGTATGTTCGTTATTTGTAAAATGCCCTTCCACCATTTTCCATTTCACACATCACACAACATACATACGGCATCCAATCACCTCAACTCCTCATCCATCCACACATCACAACATTCATTGTTATCTTGTTTACATTTTATGGAATTAGCACATTTCAAAAGGAGGGCAAACATGGAATCAAGAATCATCAATTAAAATGGAAAACCTAGGTTATTGCTAATGGGAGTTAGTAGGGTGTACTAACCTTGAATCAAGGCTTGATCTTGGGTGGAAACCTTGATGGAAACTCCAACTTGGAATAAGGAACCCTTGCTTGGAAGGTGCTTGATTTGAGGAAGAAAATCCTTGAGGAGTACCTCAGAGAACGCTGCCCTAGCTCAAGAAAGGCTCCGCCACGAGCTTGAGGCTTGGCTTGGAGAAATCCAAGCAAAAGGGATGATTGTGGGTCTTGAAACCCTTGATTTCTTCTCTCACAATGATGCCCTATGAAAACCCTCTTCTCCTCTCTCCTTTTCTCTTCTAAATTCCTCTAAGGATGGTGTGTGGGAACCAAATGCCCGAGCAAGGCTTATAGAGCCAAGGGTTTAACGCCCAAAAGATGAAAAAGCCCTTAATAAAATTTCTGCAAAACGCAATAGACCGAGCGATCGGTGGTTATGATCGGTCGCCTACCGAGCGACCGGTGTTCTTGATCGAGCGATGGGTCAAAAACATGCTCTCTGGAATTTTTCCCCATACAAAAAAGTTAACCAGTCGATAGCTACCGATCGATCGGTTGTGGACCGATCGATCGCCAGTTTGGACCGAGTGATCAGTTGTGGACCGATTGATCGCTACATAACACCGAGCGATCGGTGCTCTGCAGGTTCCCACTATTTTGGCCATATCTTTTGACTCGTTCGTCGGATTTTGACGATTCAACTTGCGTTGGATTCATCTTTCGAAAAGGAACATTTCTGGTATTTCAGAATTTTTAATTTCTCTTTTATATATTCATTAGCCTACGTGAAATGCCAATTGGCTACGAAAGTGCTATTCATTAAGGATGGAAAAGTTTGGGGTGCTACAGTTTACCTCCTGGCTTGTAAAGTTTCGCTTTGATTTTCGAACTCAAGGGAGTTTACCTCCTGGTTTGTAAGGAGTTTACCTCTTTGCTTGTAAAGTACCGCTTGGTTTTGAACTCAAGGGTGATCTTAAGGGACAGCTTTGCTTGTAAATATCATTTTGTTTTGAATTCAATGGAGTTTACCTCCTAGCTTGTAAAGTATTACTTTGTTATCGGTTATGCGAATCATTCTAAGTATCGGGTTGTTATGGCTCAAAGAATATGTTTAGTAAAATGCTCAACGATATGTATCTTGTAAAGAAATGCTCACATGATATCTGTTTTATGAACTGTTCTAAGTCATATGCTTGTTTCGCTTTGCTTTTGCCTGTTTTACTCTGATAAATGCATATGCTATCATTGTTATCTATGGTAATGCTATCTAGTAGTTTGTATACGCTGAGTGTTCTATGCTCAGTCGAACTGTTACTTTGGCAGGTACAATTTATGCTCAGGAGCCTTGGGCTTAGGAGACTTAAGTTTCGGAGGCACCCACTTTGAGTGAGCTTCAGGAGCAGAGGGCACTCGATAAGTGGCCCTATCCTTGAGTGATGTGAGGGAGGGATTCATGTATGAAAGTGGGGAATGTCCACTTTAGACATTATATTTTGTATAAACTGCTGGTTCGGACTTGGAATACAAATTGTAGGTTTATATTATAAAGAAATTTTCAGTTCTGCTTTTTAGTATGTCTTGTATGTTATTATAGGATGGTTTGGTATTGGATAATTGCACATCACGACCCAAAGTACCCCTAACTCCTAGGGGGTATTTTGGGGGCGTGACAGAGGTGGTATTAGAGCTTAGGCATTAGAGTCCCTGGGGTCATTTAGTACTCGATACCACGTTAAAACAAGGCATTAGGATTTAGGAAAGAGTCATATTCAAAGTATAGACTAATCTTTAGTCTTAGTTTATAACCGGTTGGAACCCAACCGAATTCAGTGTCCTACACCAAGAACACAAATTATATGTTATGCCATTGCTATGTACACCTTGGATGCATTGTTATATGCATAGTGCATATTAAATGATTGTTGAATTGGTTATAAAATGGGTATCCAAGTTAGACTCATGTTGTACTGTCGTTCTCAGGATCTAATCATGAGACGCGGTGCTCAGGGTCGCGGATACAACCCAAGGGGAAATGAGAGCAGAGGAGGTATTCCTATGGGAGATGAGTAGCCAGATTTGACTCAGATCCTTGGGGCTATAGCAACAGCTATAACGAGGCTTGCAGACAGGGTTGATACTACTCTTGCTGCTGCTGCACTGCACCTCCCTTTGTTCATCACACAGTAAGACTCGAGGCATTCCAGAAACTGAAGCCTCCTACCTTTTATGGGACTACTGATCTCATGGTCATAGAGGCTTGGGTTATGCACTTGGAGAGATCTTCCTGGTTCTTCACTGCACGGACGAGCAGAGGGTTTAGTGGGCTTCCTTCGTGATGGAAGGTGAAGCCGAGCATTGGTGGAGAGCGGCCTAAAGGCAGAGGGATGCCGCCAAGGCCAGGTTACCATGGATGATACATTCGTGAAGGAGTAGAAGGAGGGGGAGTTCAAGTTCTTGGAGCAGGAAGAGATGAGTGTGGTCGAGTACAAGGCCAATTTCGTCGGACTAGTGAGATTTGATCCGCAACTGGTCGCATCGGAGAGTATGCGAGTCAAAAAGTTTGAGGGTGGATTAAGGCCCTTTATATGGGATCGGGTTTCCATATTCCAGGTAGATACTTGGAAGGAGATTGTGGGTAAGGTAAAGATTGCTGAGAGAAATTCTGCGGAGTTTCTCATGAGGAGAGACAAGGGCTTAGAGAGAGGTGTGGTTAGAGGCCAGCTTAGTGGACCTGTGCCACCAGAGAGAAGGGTTAGGTCTGCCCCATACCAGACTCCTCCTTACCAGACTTTCAGGCCTGCATTGACACAAGGTCCTCAATTTGTACCACAGATTCCTCGCCCTACTGCCACTCAGACCACGAGAGGTGTACTGGTCATGTCTTCGACATCTACGTTTGATACTTGCGCTCACTGTGGCAAAAGTCACAAGATTGGGGAGTGTCGGAGACTCACTGGTAGGTGCTTTCATTATGGTGATCGTAGCCACGCTATAAGAGATTGTTCGCATTGACAGTCGTAGATCCAGTCTCAGGAGAACAAGCCTCAAGTTTGACAGGCCACGCAATAGGGGTCTTCTCAGACTTACAAGCCCCTGCAGCTCACCCATCCACCTCAACAAGCGAATCGGGCCAGAGCCTTTGCCTTATCTGGGAGAGATGCACATGCCTATGGGGATGTTGCACAAGGTATGCTCAAGTCAGATTTTTTGAACTGTAAATTGTAGATGGTATGTGATATATGTTTATATGTGTGTACGAACATGTTACGTATATTCTATGAGTGTTGTTATGCATTGCTTGACTTAGTTACAATGTGGGAAAGTATCTCCGTTTGATTGTGTATCGTCCTAATTTTGAGGATGAAATTCCTATAAGGGGGGAGGATGTAGAACCCCAAAATTTGAGTTCACTAGACAAGGAATAGTGTCAGTGAATAGTGCCCTTGGATGGTGTGTTTAAAGGCCTAAGGCCTTCCTTGATATTTTTGGTATTATGGTGAGTCAAGTGAGGGTTTTAAGTTCATGTCTTGAGTCTCAAAATGAGAGTATGAAGATACTCTAAGTTGGTAAAAGTAAGGCTATAAAATACCCTCAGTGTTAAATAGGTTGTAAGTGAATAGTGCGATGAATAGTGCTAGTGCGCGAGGCATAAAGAGGCCATGGCCTCTCATGTATATTGGTGTGAATTCAATGACCACCTAGGTGACTTACAAACCTATGGGGTAACTAGTTATGAGGTGTGAGTATGGTGTTGGACCCGAGAGAAAAGAGTGTGAAACCACTCGAAGTGTTCTAGGTGTTGAAGGGGTATGTTTTGGCATTTCCCTCAACTTTATGAAGCTCTAGTTTAGTCACCGTTGGTCGGAATCAAGTGATTCTTAAATTTTTTTGAAAGGTATTGGAACCCTCTATGAGGTTCATGTTGATCACTATTCCATATTTTGAGTCGGGGTTGAGTGAAAGGTTGAATTTCCGGAGTTGGGTTTGCTGAAAATCTGGGTTACTGAAACCCAGTTCCAGACCAGTCATCTTTAGGGGCAAATTCGTCAATGAATAAATAATAATTATGGTTTTTGTAAAACACGAAAGTTGTTCCCCTTGAAAATACAAATCTAACGCAAGTTGAATCCTCAAATTCCGATAAGGGAGTCAAAAGTTATGGCAAAAATACCAAAACAGGAAAATTTTGGAAAGTTGCTTCAAAAGTTACGATCGTTCGTAAATGACCTACGAACAATCATACCTACGAAAGATCGTAGAGTTCCAAAAATGCTGAAAATACACTGTCAAGTCTACGATCGATCATGAGGGAGCCTACAAATGATCGTAGGAAGCCTACGAATGATCGTAGATGCCTACGAACGATCGTAGGCGCGCGAATCCACTTTTTTGAGTTCAGGAGTTTGGGGTTTTCACCCCTTGGCCTTTAAATAGGGAATCGTTTTTGGGGTTTTGGGTTACCCTGAACCTACAAAGAGATCTTAGAAGAGAAGGGAAAGGACTGGAAGATTTTTCAAGAGGGGTTTTGGATTGGAAGAGGAAGAGCACGAATCAAGCTTTGATCTCGCTCCTACGCGCCATTGGAGCTTGGATCTTCATCCACAAGCTTGGGTTTAACTTCTACAAGCTTCCTCAAACTTTTTCAAGCATTGGATCAAAGGGATTTCATCCCATAAGGTAGATGCATTCTACTAAATTGCTTTGCTATGAGTCTTAATGAATAGTAAGTTTTGAAGTATGTTCTTGATAGAAATAAGATTTGATAATCATGTTTTGCATGCTATGAATATTACCATAATCTTGAGGGTGTTTCTTATTTATCAAATTTCTTACAATAATGTATGAACTCAAGGAATGGCTTTAGCTCAAAGCATCATTTTGAAGAAAGTATGGATTTTATTACACAGGACGATTTTGGCTCAAAGGAGGATCTTGCACAAGCATTATTTTGGTTTCAATGTATTGTTATGCTAAAAAGGTTATGGTCAAGATATTGGTAGTAAATACACTCTATTAATTTGCTAATAGAAATTGAATGGTGTCCTTGAATAGAAAATGGAGAAGGGTAATGAACGCTTAAGATACGCACTCAAAGTGTTTGATGAAATATTTGACTAGGAGAAAAACGAATAAAATGCCCATCAGAATGTTGAATGTTACATGTTTGATGAAATGCATATACGAGAGTTTATTTTAAGGTAATGAAAATATAATTTAGGGATTTTCCTCATGTTCTCTACGCAAAGAGTCTTGCTATGATTTAAGGGTTATATGGTTATTGAATTGCTCACAAATGCTCCATGAACTAGTACGCTCGTATGATTGGAATTGTATAAGGATAAATGTTGAAAAGGATGGTTTGTTCTAAGTTAAGGTTTTGACTCAAAAGGGTTTTGTTCTAAGTTAAGGTTTCAAAGTATTGTTTTGATTTTTGGATTCAAGGGAGTTTACCTCCTGGCTTGTAAAGTATTGCTTTGATTTTTGTACTCAAGGGAGTTTACCTCCTGGCTTGTAAAGTATCGCTTTGATTTTCGAACTCAAGGGAGTTTACCTCCTGGCTTGTAAAGTACCGCTTTGATTTTCAAACTCAAGGGAGTTACCTCCTGGCTTGTAAAGTATCTCAAGGGAGTTTACCTCCTAGCTTGTAAATTAAGTATCGCTTTGATTTTCGAACTCAAGGGAGTTTACCTCCTGGCTTGTCAAGTATCGCTTTGATTTTTGAACTCAAGGGAGTTTACCTCCTGGCTTGTAAAGTATCGCTTTGATTTTCGAACTCAAGGGAGTTGACCTCCTTGTTTGTAAAGTACCGCTTGGTTTTGAACTCAAGGGTGATCTTAAGGGACCGCTTTGCTTGTAAAGTATCATTTTTTTTTAATTCAAGGGAGTTGACCTCCTAGCTTGTAAAATATTACTTAGTTATCGATTATACAAATCATTCTAAGTATCGGGTTGTTATAGCTCAAAGAATATGTTTTGTGAAATGCTCAACGATTTGTACCTTGTGAAGAAATGCTCACATGATATCTATTTTATGAACTGCTCTAAGTCATATACTTGTTCCACTTTGCTTTTGCCTATTTTACTCTGATAAATGCATATGCTATCATTGATATCTATTGTAATTCTATCTAGTAGTTTGTATATGCTGAGTATTCCATGCTCAGCCGAACTGTTACTTCGGCAGGTACGGTTTATGCTCAGGAGCCTTGAGCTGAGGAGACTTACATCAAGGAGGCACCCACTTTGGGTGAGCTGCAGGAGCAGAGGGCACTCAATAGGTTGCCCTATCCTTGAGTGATGTGAGGGAGAGATTCATGTACTTTGAAAGTGGGGAATGTCCACTTTAGACATTATATTTTGTATAAACTGTTGCTTCGGACTTGGAATACAAATCGCAGGTTTATATTATAAAGAAATTTTTAGTTCCACTCTTTAGTATGCCTTGTATGTTATTATAGGATGGTTTGGTATTGGATAATTGCACATCACGAGCCAAAGTACCCCTAACTCCTAGGGTCTATTTTGGGGCGTGATAAATGCTCTACTTTGTATGCTGTTGTGCTTTTTGAGTGTCTTCCTTTTTGGTAATGGTGCGTACCTTCGTATCTTTTTCTCTCCTTTTTTTCTTTTAAGAAAATCCTCTTCTTATATCTTTTGGAGAGTCCTCTTTGGACTCCCCTTTGACTTCCTCTTTTTGAGGAAATCAAAAGAGGCCATCTCTCCTTAGAGAGGGCCACTTGTCTAAGACAGCTGTGTTTCTCTTATCTTAGAGAAACCACCCAGATGGGAGTCCATTTTGAAGGGCTCCAAATTGGCTTCTATTTCTGGGAAACCTGGGGAGATCCAACTATCCCCTTAAAATGGGGAAAGATCCTTATCTTTCCAAGAAAGGGCAAAGATAACGTCCCCTTTCAGATAGGGTGCCATATGGCACTCTCTCATTAGAGAAAGAGAGGGGATCTCTATCTCGGGATCCCCCAAAGCTGGTAGAGAGTCCTTTTTTATTAAGGATTCCTTGTCACATGGCAGTCAAATAATGGCTGCCATCTGGGAAAGGACTGACCTTGGTCACTCCGCAATTAAAGAGGTGAGACCCATGGTCTCACCGGCTATCTAGGCCAAGTTCAAGCATATTTGGACCGTGGACCAGGGTCTGACCTTAGTCAGTCCGTGGACCAATATAGGGTGGGACCATGGGTCCAACCCTTGGTCTAGGTTAGGTCCAAGGTACTTTATGGTCACAGACAGATGGACTCGTGGAGTCTATCCACAAGCTTGAATAAGGGTTTGTCCGCGAGGGCAAACCCTATCCACGTGTCAGTCCCTTAAGGATTGACACAAAGGGTGTCCACGGGGCATTGATGCCCTGCTATTTAGCATTTAATGCTAAGCGGGCTGGCGGTAAGTCAGCCCTACCGCCCATCCAATGGGTGGTGATCCGATGTAGGCAGGTGCATCATGCACCTGCCTTGCGGGCGGTGAGATTTCACTGCCCATAGTAACTAAGTCTCTTACCTTCCTAAAATGGAGGCGATGCTTGATGTAGATATCTTCCATCTTCTTCAGCTTCTTCAAGCTTCACCAATCATGACAAGTAGACTCTAACAGTGACACTCCTAGACCTACACTTTGAACACTGAATTTGCCAAAACATTTTGGATTTACATGCCCAAAGGTATTACCTCTCAGAATTGATAGAATTATGGCAATTGTTTTTGGAATAATACGAATTGTAAGTCCGAAACATCTTGGCTAATTCTATATCAAAATGTAGGTCTAAGTGGAGTCATTTTAAAGTCAACTTGTCATACTTGGTAAAGCTTCAAGAAGCCGAAGAAAAAAAGAAGAAATCTACATCAAGTATCACCTCCGGATCTAGGAAGGTAAGTGACTTAGTGACCCGTCACCTAGGTTGGTTTTTGACTTAGAACACTGTTTTATCAACCTAGGAGGTTAGTATAATTCGATTAAAAAGGTTATTGTATTTAAGCCATTTGAAATATTCGAAATTGGCTAAGTATGGAATGAAGGATCTATCCTTCTCCATGTTGGATAGATCGGTGGTGTAAAAATATGTATAAGGATTTTTTCAGAGAGTTATATTTTGAAGGATCTATCCTTGGTAATGACGGATAGATCTATCAACATATGAATAGATCTATCCTTGGTGTGATAGATAGATCGGTGCTAACTTGGATAGATCGGTGCTTACATGAATAGACTTTAAAGGATCTATCCTTAGTGATGACGGATAGATCCGTGGGCAATGGATAGATCCGTCCACATCATGGATAGATCCGTCCTTTATAAATAAGAGTTATATTCATATGCAATCTCTTTGGAAACTATAAATACGAATTCTATTGACCTAATTCGTGGTGATCTAATTATTTTGTGAGAGTAGAGGCTGGAGAACTCTCTCCTAGGGTTTCTATTATTCTTCATTGTTATAGTTGATCCCTCCTCTCACATCCTCTCTAGAGAATGCAAGAATAACTTCTCTATTCTTAGCTTTTGCATTATGTGATCTTCATGGTTATAAGATACCTCTAGAGATTGTTGGAAAATTGATTCTATAATCCCGACACGTGAGTGTCTTTGGCCGGTGTGTGTGATCCGGAGCCTTCGCAGAAGGAGATCGATCTTTGGAGATCGTGGTGATTAAAGCTTTGAGAAGATTTGGCCGGTAAAGAACCGGAGCTACTACGGTGGAGATCGAACCAAGTTGTTCGTGGTCTACAAGATGAAGATCCTGTGCCAAGGAACGTAGTGTCATGTCCATGTTGGGTAAGGTCTAAGTCTTGTACTGTTAATCTTTCTCTTAGTGGATTGTTTTGCTGGACGAGGTCCCGTGGCTTTTTCCCGATAGGGTTTCCACGTTAAAAAACCTGTGTGTTTGGATTTTGTGCTTGTGTGATTCTACTACATAATTAATGAAATTTAAAAATTAGTAGAAAATCCTAGATAGACCTATTCACCCCCTCTAGGTCATTAGAGATCATCGATCAGGGTAATATCAATTGGTATCAGAGCGGGTTCACCTTTAAGACTAAACTCTTGAGTGTGATCCTGTATATTTTACTTTGTGATCATGAGTACTCTAAGAGAGGGCGGTTCAGTCTCTCGTCCCCCACTGTTCGATGGGAATAATTATGCATATTGGAAAGCTTGTATGAGAGCCTTTCTCAAATCAATTGACGAGAGAATTTGGATGTCTATTCAAAATGGGTGGACTACGCCTGTGAAAAATGTAGGTGATTTGACTGTCGTCAAATATTCTAATGAATGGACCAGAGAAGAACTTGAGACAAGTGGTTGGAATACTAAAGGCCTCAATGCTATCTTTACTACAGTCACCGCTGAGGAATTCAGACGAATCTCTTCATGTGAAACAGCAAAGGACGCATGGGACATTCTTGAGATCACCCATGAGGGTACCACCACTGTTAAAATCTCAAAACTCCAAATGTTAACCACCAAATTTGAATATTTGAAAATGGAAGATGATGACACATTTGATGAATTTTATGCAAAACTTAGTGACATTGTTAATGCTAGTTTCAACTTAGGTGAAAGATTAACTGAGTCCAAGATAGTTAGAAAGGTCCTTAGATCTCTACCTGAGAGATTTCAACCCAAAGTCACTACTATTGAAGAGATTAAAAATGTTGACTCTCTGAAGATTGAAGAATTAGTTAGTTCACTCCAAACTTATGAACTCAATCTTCAACCATCCAAAAAGACCAAATCGTTAGCCTTGAAATCAATCAAGGAATCTTTGGATGAGGATAACAGTGACGGAGAGATGGATGAGGAAGAAATGAATCTCTTCGTTAAAAAATTTCAAAAATTTTTTAGAACGAAAAAGAGGTTCAATCCCAAATAGGGAGGAAAATCTTTTGAGAAGTCAAAGTCTAAACCCTGGGAAAACAAGAAAAATTCCAAGAGTGGCGACAAGAAATCCCAAGGTGTTCAATGTTATGAATGTCATAGCTTCGGTCATATTTCACCTAACTGTCCTAACAAGAAGAAGAGTAAGGGCAAGGTGATGAATGCCTGTTGGGATGACAGTGATTCCGAGAATGAAGAATCGGACAGTTCCTCTTCAAGTGAAGAAACTGATAATCATACTGCTTTCACTGTATCCCTTTCTGAGATTCTTGAGACTGCCTCAGTGGTTGATGAGAAGGATAGAAGTGATGAAAGTAGTCACACTGAGTCTAGTGGAGACACTGAGAAGAGTCATACTGACTCTGAAAGTAATGAAGATTTGAAAACAACTTATGATAAGTTGTATTCTGAAAGTTTGAAACTGACTAAAGCAAAAATCTCTTTGAGCAAAAAACTCAAAATCATTCAAAATGAAAGAGATACTTGTAAACTAGAAGCAAAGGAGAAGATTGCTCTAGTTAGTCAGCTTGAAAAAGAGAAAGAAGCTTTTGTTGAAAAAGTTCAGTGTCTTTTGGAAGAGAATGTCTCATTGACTAATGTGGTCAGAAGATTAGAAGTTGAAAGAGACACTTCCATGAAAGAAGTTGAAGAGTCAAGGACTCTGTTAGTGGAGCTGCAATCTTTAAAAGATTCTCTTGTTGATAAGGTGAAATTTCTTGAAAAAGAACATCGTATAACCCTTAAAGCCAAGACTGACTTGATTCAGAAGGTCTATACTCTTGAGAAAGAAGTAAGAATGTTTGGAAATACTAGCTGCCTAGATGAATTAGTTAGAAAATATAGATCAAATTCTAATAGATCTGGGATAGACATACTGACACACCAGCTGGTCCTTTAACTGTTGGTACAATGGCTAGTGCTGTGTTTGAACCAATACATTCTGATCCCAAAGTGAATGTACCTTCTACATCAAGTACTAAGGCTTATACAAATGTTGTAAAGCCTAGAAATGCAGCTTCTAGGGTGAATGCTTTGGGGAATCAAATTCCTTTTAGAAGAAATCCTCCTCCTCTTTCTAGATTCATACCCATATGTCATTTTTGTGGAGTAAGAGGTCACATTCAACCAAACTGTAATGCGTTTAGAAGAGCTCCCCGAAATGGTTCATGGAACCAAAATCAAAGTCAAGGGAATCTTCAAATGCAAATTCAAGTTCTGGCTGAAAATTCTAGAATTTTGAGCGAAGATGTCAATAGGATTGCTCAAATGTCTAGAAATGAAAATGGTCTATTCACTCCTTATGATTACTCAAGAGGAAAGAATGTGACAAATCATAATGCTAGAACTGAACAGAACAGAAAGAGGTCTAGAAGGTCGAAAAAGAAAAAGGTCTCTACTACACAGAACAATATTCCAATGTCTAAACAAAGTTTAAAAACTGTGTATATGAGAAAGGATGACCTTAAGTGCTTTGTCATTCATACTGCCTTGAAAGCTCAAAACACAGAAATGTGGTACTTCGACAGTGGGTGTTCTCGGCATATGACAGGTAACAAGTCCCTATTTACTCAATTTGAGGACTGTCCAGATGGGACTGTTACTTTTGGTGATGGAAGCAAGTCTTTAGTTAAAGGGAAGGGTATCATCGATTCACCAGGCATACCAAAATTGAAAAATGCCTTGTTTGTTGAAGGACTGAAAGCTAATTTGATTAGCATAAGTCAACTGTGTGATGATAACCATGCTGTGCACTTTACCCAAAATAAATGCTTAGTCATTAATGGTAAAGGTAAGTGTGTTCTAGAAGGGTTGAGAACCACTGACAATTGATATGGCCTAATCCCTAGTTCTAATCCCTCAAATGTCTGTAATAGGGCTAAAATTGAGGAGGTTGATCTGTGGCACCGAAGACTAGGTCACATGAATTTCAAAGACCTATGCAAAATCTCAAAGCAAGAGCTTGTGAGAGGTGTGCCCAAACTAGGAAAGCCTTCTACTGCTGTGTGTGGGCCATGCCAGATTGGTAAACAAATTAGAACCCCACATAAGAAGACTTCTAGTATTGCTACTTCGCATCCACTGGAATTAATTCATATGGATCTTATGGGTCCTACAAGAACTGAAAGTCTAGGTGAAAAGCGATACATCCTAGTCATGGTTGATGATTTCTCTAGAATGTCATGGGTGGCTTTTATAAGAGAGAAATCCGATGCTTTTGAAAGTTTCAAAAGTATTTGTTTGAAAATTCAAAATGAGAAAGGATGCCCAATCACTCGAATTCGAAGTGATCATGGAAAGGAGTTTGAAAACTCTAAGTACAACGACTTTTGTGATGAGTCGGGTATCAAACATGAATTTTCTGCTCCCATTACACCTCAGCAGAATGGTGTTGTGGAGAGGAAGAATAGGGTTCTCCAAGAGATGGCTAGAGTTATGCTTCATAGCAACAATCTAGCTTCTCATTTCTGGGCTGAGGCAGTTAACACTGCTTGCTATAATGTTAATCGAGTTTTCCTAAGGCCTGGAACAAGGAAAACCCCATATGAGTTATGGAATAATAAGAAACCCAGTGTCAAGTACTTTCGAGAATTCGAAAGTAAATGCTATATCCTTAAGGATAGAGAGCAACTGGGCGAATTTGAATCCCGAAGTGATGAAGGGATATTTATTGGATATTCTACCAATAGTAGAGCTTATCGAGTGTATAACTTGAGAACCTCTACGATTATGGAGTCTATCAATGTAGTTGTGGATGACTCCGGTGTTGAAAATGTGCAACTTGAGGATGATGATAGTGCTGGAAATGAAAATATTGAAACTACTTCAACTCCACTTATTACTAAGCAATCATCTCCATTAAAACCTACACATCCTAGGGTCATGAGTCCTCACACCTCCACCGATATCATTGGTGATATTGAAAGTGGAGTGAGAACGAGGAAACAAATTGAAAATGAAGTTAGCTACATTTGCTATACTTCATCGTTTGAACCCAAGAATGTAGCTGAAGCCCTTGCAGATGATAATTGGATAAATGCAATGCAAGAAGAGTTACTTCAGTTTACTAGGAATGATGTTTGGTATTTAGTACCTAGGCCTAACAATACAAATGTGATAGGTACCAAATAGATTTTCAAGAACAAATCAGATGAAAAAGGTACTATCATAAGAAATAAGGCTAGGTTAGTTGCACAGGGCTACACCCAAATTGAAGGCATAGACTTCGATGAAACCTTCGCTCCTGTTGCCTGGCTAGAATCAATTAGAATTTTGCTAGCTATGGCATGCCATCTGAAATTCAAGCTTTTTCAAATGGATGTCAAGAGTGCCTTTCTGAATGGCATTCTATAGGAGGAAGTCTATGTGGAACAACCAAAAGGGTTTGAAGATCCATATCACCTTGATCAAGTCTATCGTTTAAAAAGGGCCCTCTATGGTTTAAAGCAAGCTCCAAGAGCTTGGTATGAGAGGTTGACTACTTATCTCTTGGAAAAGGGATTTTCGAGAGGGGGAGTAGACAGAACCCTTTTCATAAAGATTGTGAAAGGTGATATAGTCATTGCCCAGATATATGTTGATAACATTGTGTTTGGTTCCACATTAGACTTATATGCTCTTTCATTTGCTGATCAAATGAAAAATGAATTTGAAATGAGCATGGTTGGTGAGCTAAGTTTCTTCCTTGGTCTTCAGATCAAGCAATTGGATTCTGGGATCTCAGTGTCTCAAATCAAATATGCTAAAGATCTGGTGAAGAAATTTGGCATGAGCTCTGCTAAGCATGCTAGGACTCCTATGAGTACTACTACAAAGCTTAGCAAGGATGCTTCAGGTAAGGATGTCGATCAAACTTCTTATAGAAGTATGATTGGTAGTTTGCTTTATCTTACTGCTAGTCGTCTTGACATTGCTTTTAGTGTTGGAGCCTGTGCCCGCTATCAAGCGAGTCCTAAAGAGTCTCACTTGCTTGCAGTCAAGCGTATCATTCGCTATGTGAGTGGAACCCTATCTTTTGGCCTCTGGTATTCTTTTGATACCAATGCCACTATAGTTGGATTTTCCGATGCCGACTGGGCCGAAAATGTTGATGATAGGAAGAGCACCTCCGGAGGGTGTTTCTATATAGGAAACTGCTTAGTTGCTTGGCTTAGCAAAAAGCAGAATTCTATTTCCTTGTCCACTGCCGAGGCTGAGTACATGGCAGCTGGCAGCTGTTGCACTCAACTTCTATGGATGAAGCAGATGTTGCATGACTATGGGATTGAGCAGGGCACTATGACTGTGTATTGTGATAATACAAGTGCCATCAATATTTCCAAAAATCCCGTTCAACACTCTCGCACAAAGCACATTGACATTAGGCATCATTTTATACGTGATCTTGTTGAGCATAGTGTTGTGACTATTGAGTATGTCCAAACTGAAAATCAATTTGCGGACATTCTCACAAAACCTTTAGATTCTCTTAGGTTTGAATACCTTAGGAAATCAATAGGTTTGTGCGGAGTTGAGTGATTGTGTGCTTTCTTATAGCCTAGGCGATTCATAAAGTCTATTCTTTACCTAGAGCTATTCTTTCGGTGTATTCTAATAGTCTTTTTTGTTCTTAGTTTTTCTTTAGGTTGTTGTTTCCTTGATAAAATTTAAGGGTTGGTCGGTTTGATTTTGTTTTCTCTCCTAACATGGAATGCATGCTTAATTTCCTTGTGATCATCTTTGAAAATTTATATCCAAGGACAAAAAAAAAAAAAAAAAATCTGTCAGGATTGAGTTTGTAAGGATAAATACCAATATTGGTCATATGAGTGTTCAATACTGGACTGGATCACTGATCTCATTTAGAGTTAAGTGCACTTTGTTATTGTGTGTTTTGCACATGTACTCATTCAAGACCATGATTTATGCTCCTAGTATGGGTGCCGGTATTATTCTTAATAACCCCATAGTTTAATCAAATCTTGATTAAAATCAATGTTCAATTTTCATTGCATGTGCCCCCTATAAAAATTTGTAGCAATGAAAAGGGCTACCTGTGAGCTAGTGTGATAGCTTCTATAGGATGCAAACATTGAGTAATGGCTACCTAGACAGACAATAGTTATCTATATGGGTTGCTAGAGTGAAAGCCCCCACTGCCTTTAGAGAGGGCTACCTACTCACTTGTGTGAAAGCCATCATTGTTAATTCAAGAAATTTTTTTAAACCAAGTTTGACAAGAAAATAAATTAAATTGTTTAGTCAAACTAGGGGTAATAATAGCACATGGTTTTCCTTATGTATATATCTTTTTAATCAAGATTTTTTGAAACTTAGTGTTCCTATGCTTCAATAATGCCAAACCCTTAACTAGGAATATAAATTGTGACTCTAGACAAAAACAAATTTCATTTCACATTCAGAATATCAAAGTGAAAATTTTTCACTAAATGAGACTCAGAATTTTAATTTCTTGATTGATCACCTAAAGGAACCAAATTTTGTCAAATCCTTACTTAGTCAAATCTTGAAAAATCTTGACTTTAAGGATAATTTTTTTTGTTGATCACTTTGAAAATTTGACATGAGATTTTATGTTGAGGGGTATGGTGAATTAAAATGGGCAAGAGTGTTTTTCAGTCTTTAATTGAGGGGGAGAAAGTATTTCCAAAAAGGGTTTATAGGTCACATTTTTTTATAAAGATAAAATAAAATTTCTAGGACCTGACCGATCTATCCGTCTCAAACTAGATAGATCGGTCACTGTGCTTAAACCCTTATTTCAACAGGACCGAGAGTTATTTTCCTATTCCTTTGAATGTTGTTTTCGGGTTCTCTCCTAGGGCATCAAATTCTTCTGGTTTTTCTTATCATCTCGGTAAGTCATTCACTCCATTGAAATCTTTTGATTTCCTTTGTCTCTAGTTTCTTTTGGTGGTGAACGATTTTTGCATTTTCCCTCATTATTCTTGCTTTCTTAATGGCTGGGAGAAAGAAACGCCCAAAGCATATTGTTGAGTCTGAATCAGAGGATTCCTTGTCTAATGAGGAGCATACTACTCAAGAGACATTTGTTCAAATTGGACATGGTATATCTATTGGTGAAGGTCGTCCAATCTGTCTAAAGAATCCTCCAAATTCAACTTCTTCCATGAAAAAATCCAAGAACAAAGGCAAAACCCTTGCCTCGTCTAGTGAACCCTCTCATGAGCAATTTGTCTCTCCTCAAGCTGCTAAACTTTTTGCAGATTTCTTTTCTAAGAAATCTGTAATAGTTGAGAGAAAAATTGAAATTTCTGATTTTACTTAGTATAATTTGTTTCATATAATTACTACTCGTAAATGGGAAGGTGTTCTCAAATTGTCCGGTCAAGTGCCTGTCCAACTTATTCGGGAATTCTATGCCAACATTTTCAAATACAGTCGAAAATCCATGTCTATTCATTCTCGTGCCCTAGGTCGTCAAGTCAAGATTGACGCCGACATGATTGCATCTTTTCTCGGCTGTCCTCAAGTTCCTAATGCCTATTATCCTTTTTCTTATCGAAAGGATGAGGCTAAGGAATCATTGAATTGTGTGGCTTCCTATCTATGTGGATGTGAGACAGAGTGGGTAGGACATCTCTTGAGTGTCAGTTCTCTTAGTAAAGAAGCTCGTCTTTCAAACATGGTGGTGAGTGCAAATATTCACCCCAAAGTTCACAATACTGAGCTTCGGGAGGATCGTGCTCGTTTCTTGTATGTTTTCATGAGAAATGAAGGGATTGATCTTGCTGCCCATATCATTGATCTCATTTTGGATGTTCATAAGACAAAAACAACCATTGGTGGACTACCTTTTGGGTTCCTTTTAACCCAACTACTTGGGATTCAAGGTGCTAGAGCCTCACCAGGAGATGAGTTCAAGTTTCCCATAGGTCTAATCAATCAGAAGTCCGTTTCAAGAAGTCTATCCCATGCTGCTGTACGAGACCCAGATGCTGCTCCTAACTCATATGTTGGACCATCTCATCAACGAATTACCATGTCTCATATGTCTGAATTGTTGATAGCTATGCGACTAGAGAATCAACAAACTGCTACATCTCTTACTGATTTTCGTGGAGAGTTTCGCTTGTTTCAGACAGAGATTCGTGGTCGTCTAGGCTCGTTGGATGCTGCTGTATTGGGAGTTCAGCGTGACATTCAGGATGTTCATCGCGATCTACGTGACTTTCGGACCTCCTATGAGTTCCAGCCTGCTTCGGATAATGAGTCTTGATGCCAATGATGTGTTTAGTCCTAGCAGTACTTGCTTCTCTTCATACACTTATGATGTGCTAAACTTTTATACCATTTTGTCTGTTCTCTTCTAATTTTGCCTTTGGCATTTTGTGCCAAAAAGGGGGAGAAGGTTTATTATGGCTGAAAAACTACATGTTTTATGGAGTTTTATGGTTTATATATATATTTTTTGTTTTCTCCACAAACTGCATGTTTTATGGAGTTTTATGGTTTATATATATATATTTTTTGTTTTCTCCATGCTTCACTGGTATTCTTTGTTTTTAGCATGTGTAGATAACAGGTTGCAGATTTCGACATTGGGTTGCATGACAAGTTTGATGAGTCATGTGTAAATGGTTACGTCATGTAATTTTATTTTTTGAGTCATGTAAAGTTCATCTTTCCTTTTATGAATCAGTTTTTGGAAGTCCGTCTTTTATGTGATTGTCTATAAGTTTTGACACAGAATTGCCAAAGGGGGAGATTGTAAGTCTAAAACATCTTGGCTAATTCTATATCAAAATGAAGGTCTAAGTGGAGTCATTTTAAATTCAACTTGTCATACTTGGTAAAGCTTCAAGAAGCCGAAGAAAAAAAGAAGAAATCTACATCAAGTATCACCTCCGGATCTAGGAAGGTGACTTAGTGACCCGTCACCTAGGTTGGTTTTTGACTTAGAACACTGTTTTATCAACCTAGGAGGTTAGTATAATTCCATTAAAAAGGTTATTGTATTCAAGCCATTTGAAATATTCAAAATTGGCTAAGTATGGAATGAAGGATCTATCCTTCTCCATGTTGGATAGATCGGTGGTGTAAAAATATGTATGAGGATTTTTTCAGAGAGTTATATTTTGAAGGATCTATCCTTGGTAATGACGGATAGATCTATCAACATATGAATAGATCTATCCTTGGTAATGACGGATAGATCTATCAACATATGAATAGATCTATCCTTGGTGTGATAGATAGATCGGTGCTAACTTTGATAGATCGGTGCTTACATGAATAGACTTTGAAGGATCTATCCTTAGTGATGACAGATAGATCCGTGGGCAATGGATAGATCCGTCCACATCATGGATAGATCCTTCCTTGATAAATAAGAGTTATATTCATATGCAATCTCTTTGGAAACTATAAATACGAATTCTATTGACTTAATTCGTGGTGATCTAATTATTTTGTGAGAGTAGAGGCTGGAGAACTCTCTCCTAGGGTTTCTATTATTCTTCATTGTTATAGTTGATCCCTCCTCTCACATCCTCTCTAGAGAATGCAAGAATAACTTCTCTATTCTTAACTTTTGCATTATGTGATCTTCATGGTTATAAGATACCTCTAGAGATTGTTGGAAAATTGATTCTATAATCCCGACACGTGAGTGTCTTTGGCCGGTGTGTGTGATCCGGAGCCTTCGCAGAAGGAGATCATGGTGATTAAAGCTTTGAGAAGATTTGGCCGGTAAAGAACCGGAGCTACTGCGGTGGAGATCGAACCAAGTTGTTCGTGGTCTACAAGATGAAGATCCTGTACCAAGGAACGTAGTGTCGTGTCCATGTTGGGTAAGGTCTAAGTCTTGTATTGTTAATCTTTCTCTTAGTGGATTGTTTTGCTGGACGAGGTCCCGTGGTTTTTTCCCGATAGGGTTTCCACGTTAAAAATCCTGTGTGTTTGGATTTTGTGCTTGTGTGATTCTACTACATAATTAATGAAATTTAAAAATTAGTAGAAAATCCTAGATAGACCTATTCACCCCCTCTAGGTCATTAGAGATCATCGATCAGGGTAATATCAATGGGTAATATCACGAATGATGTTAGAAAACGTCATAAGATTAAATAGAATATTTGCTCCCTTCTCCAGTTGAGAGGGGGTCTTGGTATTCGCAATATGAATGACTTTTCTAATGCCCTTAGAATGAAACAAGTTTGGAACCTTTACCAATTGAATAACCTTTGGTCAAATTTTTTCATTAATAAATTTCAATTTAATCATATCTGACAAGCCTCTTATAGCCCTAGTGCTTCTAAAACCTAGATTAAAATTAGCCAATTGTGTAAAGATGTGATATATAAATCAACTTCATTAATTGGAAATGGCAATAAGATTAATTTCTGGTTAGATTGTTGGTTTGGCATGGTTCCTCTCATTGATCTTGCCTTATCTCCACCTCAGTCTTTTCCTTATATTTCGGATATGCTAGATTCAAATGGTATTTTGGATTTCTATCTTGTTAATGACTATATTTCTGACCAATTGAAGATAGATATTATATTCGCAGGTTATTTTACTTCTGGTTCTAATGACATTTTTATTTGGAATCCCAGTTCGAATGGTAAGTTTACTGTTAAATCTACCTGGGATTCCATCAGAACTGCTAATGCTCATAAGGACTGGAGTAAGAACATATGAAATTCTACTATCCCAAAAAAATTCAAATTGTTGGGTGGAATGTAATGTATGTTGCTATTTCGACAGATAATATGATTCAATCAACAGGTATTCCTTTAGTTAGTCATTGTTCTTGTTGTAATTCTAGTAATATTGAATCTATGACTCACCTTCTTTTTTAAAGTGATATTGCAGCTAGTATTTAGAGATATTTTGCTAGGTATTATTCCATTGTCCTTCAGCCCAATAATTCCATTCAATGTCTTCTTAGACGATGGTTCAAAGCCTATGAGAGGAATCACAATGTTCTCTTCAATTTGTTCCCTCTTCTTATCATTTGGAAATTTTGGAAGGAGAGATGTTCGAGAAGATTCAAGAATGTTCGAAAGACTCTAGATATTATTATTACTCGAATCAAAGTTTGGCTAGCGGAATTGGGGAAATTACTTTCTAAAAAAAGATTGGATCTTTCTCATTTCAACATTGCGTCTCCTTCTCCTAAAGCCAAAAACTTTATTTCTATTATTAAATGGATTCGGCCTCTTCAAGGAACAATAAAGCTAAATGTGGATGGAGCTTCTAGAGGTAATCCTCGGTTAGCTAGTGGAGGAGGTATCATTTGAAATCATCTTTGTGATACGTTAGCCTGTTTCTTCTCATTTTATGATCATTGTACCTGCTATGTTGCTGAGACTAGAGCCCTCCTTGATGGCATCTCTCTTTGTCATTCAATGGGTTATATTCAGATTGAGGTAGAGTCTAATTCTAAAACCCTTGTAGAGGTTTGGAATGGAAATTGCCATCATCCTTGGTCTGTTTGGTATTGGAACAAAAAAATTAGAAAAATCAACCATATTTGCTCGTCTTTTACTCATATTTATAGAGAAGTAAACCAGGTTGCTGATTTTTTAGCTAATTATGGTTGTGATATTCAGAGTTTGGGGTTGATCCAGACTATCCAGAAAAGCTCTCCTCGTCTTAGGGCCCTTATCTTTCTGGATAAAGTGGGTCTTGGTAATATTAGATTATCTTGATGTGTATTGTGGTTCTTAGTTTGTAAAGGGTTGGGGGTTTTTAATTCCCCCTCCTTTGTTTAGTTCATTTTAGGGGTAAGGTTTTATGTCCCCCCCTCCCCCCTCTTTTATGAGTCTTCGTAGGGGTAAGGTTTTATCTCCTCCCAGTTAAAATTTTCTTATTTAATAAATAGGTAGGGGTATGCCAAACCCTCCACTCCTCCTGAGTGGCCTTTTAAAAAAAAATAGATTGGTTCTTTCAATTTTCAGCATTAAGACTCCTTCTCCAATGAAAATAAATTTTATATCTTTTGTCAAATGGATTCGGTCTCTTCAGGGTAGAATAAAATTAAATGTGGATGGAGCCTCAAGAGGAAATCCTGGTTTAGCTGGTGGAGGGGGTATTATTCGTAATCACCACGGAGAGATGTTAGCTCGTTTTTATGCGTTTTATGATCGCTGCTCCAGTTATGTTGCTAAGACTAAAGCCCTTCTCGGTTGTATTATGTCTTGCAATCTTTTGGGTATATGCAGGTTGAGGTCGAATCTGACTCTAAATCTCTTGTTGAAGCCTGGAATGGTTATTGTCATCATCTATGGAAGGTTTGGTATTAGAATCAAAAGATCAACAAAGTTAAGAACATATGCTCCTCTATTACTCATATTTTCACGGAAGCTAATCAGGTTACTGATTTTTTAGCTAACTATGGTTGTGTTCTTCATCATTCTCGTTCGATCCTCACTAGACAGGAAAGTCCTCCTAGTCTCAGAGCTCTTTTTTTCCCCGATAAAGTGGGTCTGGGAAATATTAGACTTTCTTAATGTGTTTTTCTATTATTTTTGTTTTGTTTGGAATCTTGTATAGGGTAGGGGGTTTTAATTCCCCTTGCCCTTTTTGTGTTTTTTAGGGGTTCTGGTCTTATGTCCTCCGTTTGTCTTTATAGGGGTAAGGTTTTAGGTCCCCCCCCCCTTTTTCCTTTTTATTAATAAACAAGTAGGGGTCCGTCAACCCCCCCCCCCCCCCCCCCCCACTCTCTTTGAGTGGCTTTTCTTAAAAAAATAAAAATAAAATAGCTCTAATGTTGATAAGGGTGACATCTTCCCCAACTCGTTCTGTCGCGACCCGAAACCCACCCTAGGAGTTTGAGTGAACTTTGGACGACTGATCATGACTTACATGACTTGCATTACAAACAATCCTGCAAAACCACTTGGAGCATATACAAAGAGGACCCAATAGCGGAACATACAACAAACACAGTGGAAGTCGAACAAACCTCTATGTATATACATGTAACCCAAGTTTAAAACAAAAGAAAATACACAAAAGAAAGTGCGGACATGCCCGCCAAAATACATGGATATCTCTCTCTCAACTCACCCACAGCTATCCACTCAGAATCTCCTACCACCTAGTAGTAACCCTCGACCGGAGGTTCCTCCAAAGGTTCCTCGACGTACTCCTCCTCCACCCAAGGGCTTGGAGCACAGACATCAAATGGAGCAGTAGCTCCCTCAGTACCTGCCGACATAAGAAGTACGGCTGAGCATGGAATACTCAGCGGGTATCAATTGCTAATCAACAGTCATAGCAACACCATAGCAGTATAGGAAGCAGGAAGCAGTTCACATATATAAAGCAGGAACAATTCATATCATCACAAGAAAGTAAAACAGTTTATAATCATGCTTGCATTCATAAAAGCCGATAAAATCCTTGAAAACATCGTGCATTTGACTTGACTTAAAACACCCGTTTTCATGCTTGAAAACTTGTCTATTCTGTCATGCGTGTCATGCCATGCCATGCGTGTCATGCTTGTATCATGTTTGCTTGCTCGGAAAATAAACTACTTGTGAGGGAAGGGATGCCCTTCTTCCTAGAATGCTCATGTCATGTCATGTCATGCTTGCTTGCTCGGAAAAGTAAACTACTTGTGAGGGAAGGGAGACCCTTCTTCCTAAAATGCTCATGCTTGTCATGCCATGCCATCTTGCTTGCTCGGAAAGTAAACTACTTGTGAGAGAAGGGAGACCCTTCTTCCTAAATGTTCTTGCGAGGGAAGGGAGACCCTTCTTTATGAGATGCATGTCTTGTCCTTGCCAAAAGCGAAGTGAAACATATCGTAGGATATGCCCCACCTCTAAATCTCGTTCTTGAAAATAACGATAATTCATGTCATGCATGCCGTGCTCATGGAATCGTGTGCATATTTGCATTGGAATTTAAATATGACATTGGGGATTTCACAATATATAGTATGTCGCAATTTAAACAATAAGCATTTATGACATTTTAAGGAAAACAAGAACTCACGCTATCATAAGCCCTAACAAGTTCATAAGTAATTAAGCATGCACTTTCTTAATTTATCCTTCGTTTTATTCACCTTGGCATTTCATCAAGCATAGGGTGCGTCCATTATTTATTTAAACCTAAATCATGCTTTTCTAGGTGGGTTATACTCACATCATACATGTTTGTTCATTATGGATACAATGCCCTCCCCATTTCATTCATCACAACCATGCATACGGCATCCAATCGCTCATTCACATCCACAACCATCCATTCATCCCATTAGGTTTATATATAACGAAAACAATAAAGAAGAAGAGAATAAAAGAGGCATGAACTAGGAGGGCAGCAAGAGATACCGACCTTGACAAATGAGGGAAAGAATCCCCTTCCAAAAAGTCCGTGAGTCGCTGCCCTAGCTTGAGGAGAGTGCTCCACGAGTGCTTGAACCGGAATCTTGAAGCAATCCAAGCTTGAGGTGATCTAGGGTTCAGAAGCCCTTTGATTTCTTCTCAAAAATCAAACCCTAGGTTAGAAATTCCCTTCTCTTCTCTCTCTATCTCTCAAATGTTCTTCTTAGGGTTAATGAACCTCCAAACGCTCGGGCAAAGCCTTTAAGGCATGAGTGAACCGCCCAAAAGACGAAAACACCCTTAATGAAATTTCTGCGAAAATGCGATGACCGAGTGATCGATGGTTATGAGCGATCGATCGGTTGCCTACCGATCGATCGGTGTCCTTGACCAGATGATCGGTCACAAACATGCTCTCTGGAATTTTTCCCTATACAAAATTTTCAACCAGTCGATAGCTACCGATCGATCGCTGAATGGACCGAGCGATCAGTTGCTCTGCAAACTTGATCCTGAGCCCATTTTTATCACCCATTTCACTACTTAAACTGATCCTAGTTCTCTTTTAACCTTTCCTAAACATGACTAGGGTCTCTTTAAAGCTTGTATACGTGCTTAAATAATTTATTAAATTAATTATAGCATTCTTGACACAATTTTCTCAAAGTTCCAAACTCCCTTTCATGAATTTGAGATTACATAGGCTACATGCCTTGGCACACATACCAAGACATGTACGAAAAGTTCCGGGGTTCTACATCCTCCCCCCCTTATAAAAATTTCGTCCTCGAAATTTTGGACGATTACATGCATTACAAAACAAAACAAATTTACAAGTCACATACAAAACATATACAAAACTCATTCAAACAATTCCAGGTACTTCGCTTTGACTTCGGCCTCACGCTCCCATGTAGACTCTTCTCGAGCATGATGTTGCCATTGCACAAGAACCAACGGAACCGTCTTTTTGTGAAGAACTTGCTTCTCCGATCCAATATATGAACCAACCTCTCAACTAAAGTAAGATCTTCTTGGATTTCCAACGGTTCCAACTCTAGAACATGCGAAGAGTCCGCAGTGTACTTCCGAAGCATAGACACATGGAAAACGTTGTGAACCATGGCCATGTGAGATGGAAGGGCTACCTTATAAGCAACCTCACCAACTCGCGTGATGATCTCAAATGGGCCAACATATCGAGGACTAAGCTTGCCTCGCCTGCCAAATCTCATAATCCCCTTGCTAGGAGATACCTTCACAAAGACTTGATCCCCAACCATGAATTCCAAGTCCCTACGGCGCGTGTCCGCATAGCTCTTTTGATGATCTTGAGCGGCTTTTAACTGATCCCGGATGATCTTAACTATACTTGTAGTTTGTTCTATCAACTCTGGACCAAGCACTTTTCTTTCTCCTACCTCATCCCAATAGAGAGGAGACCTACAGCTTCGCCCATATAAGGCCTCAAATTGTGCCATTTGGATGCTCGCCTGGTAGTTATTGTTATAGGCGAATTCAACCAAAGGCAAGTGCTCTTCCCAACTGCCTTTGAAATCCAGAATACAAGCTCGAAGCATGTCTTCAATGACTTGGTTCACCCTCTCGGTTTGTCCATCCGTTTGTGGATGAATTGCGTTGCTGAAATCAAGTCGGGAACCCATGGCTTCCTGAAAACTTTTCCAGAATCTCGATGTGAATCTTGGATCCCGATCTGACACAATACTGACTGACACCCCATGTAGCCTAACCACTTCCTTGATGTACCGAGCAGCCAACTGGCTAGAATTGAACGTGGTCCGGTAGGGTAGGAAATGAGCAGACTTTGTCAAACGATCCACTACTACCCATATCGCATCTGAGCCACTTGCCGTCTTTGGCAAGCCAACTATGAAATCCATGGATATGTTCTCCCATTTCCACTTGGGAATAGGAAGAGACTGCAATAGACCGGCAGGTCGCATATGTTCTGCTTTTACCTGTTGGCACACCAAGCACCGTGCTACATACTCCGCAACATCCCTCTTCATATTTCACCATCAAAATTGATTCTTGAGATTCCGGTACATCTTCATACCCCTTGGATGCACAGTGTACTTTGTCCGGTGGGCTTCATCCATAATCTCTCGTCGAAGATCCGCATTGGCTGGGACACAACGCCTTCCCTTGAATGTGATAGCACCTCGGCTAGTGAGAGAAAAGTCTTCACTACCCTTGGCAACTTCCTTGTCTCGATAAGCCAACAATTCAGCATCCGTGGCTTGGTATTCTTGGATCAAATCTATAATATATGGCCGAACCGTGACATTTTCCAAGACAGGACCGCCAACTGTATCATTCACACTAATGTCCAGATTTGCCAAATCCTCCAATAATCTTCATTCTTGCACCAACATGTGTGCTAATAACCCCGGAGGTCTTCTACTCAAGGCGTCCGCTACAATGTTTGCTTTGCTCGGGTGGTATTGGATGGTATAATCGTAGTCTTTCAAAAATTCTATCCAATGCCATTGGCGTAGATTTAGCTCCTTTTGGGAAAGAGATACTTGAGGCTCTTGTGATCCGTATACACATTGAATTCTACCCCGTAAAGGTAGTGTCGCCAAATCTTGGGTGCAAACACGACCGCCGCAAGCTCCAAGTCGTGCGTGGGATAATTCTTTTCATGCTCTTTCAATTGCCTTGATGCATAGGCAATCACTTTCTTGTGTTGCATGAGCACACACCCAAGTCCAACATGCGAGGCATCACTGTACACCTCATAACCACCATGTCCGGATGGCACTGTAAGGACGGGAGCTGTGGTAAGTCTCTTCTTCAGTTCCGTGAAACTGATCTCGCACTTGTCACTCCATACAAACTTTGCATTTTTCCTGGTCAGGTAAATGAGCGGTGCCGCAAGGCTGGAGAAACCCTCTACGAATCTCTTGTAGTAGCCTGCCAACCCAAGGAAACTACGTATCTCTGTGATACTATTGGGCCTCGCCCAACTCATGACTGCCTCTATCTTCTTCGGATCTACTGAAATGCCTCCCACGGATACAACGTGGCCTAAGAATGCCACCTCTTCCGACCAAAACTCACACTTGCTAAGTTTGGCGTACAGCTTGTGCTCTCTCAGCATTTTCAACGCAAGGCGAAGGTCTCGCACGTGATCTTCCCGTGTCTGGTAATATATCTGTATGTCGTCGATAAACACGATCACACATCGATCAAGATATGGCCGAAACACCCGGTTCATTAAATCCATAAAGGCTGCCAGCACATTCGTGAGACCAAACGGCATCACCAAGAACTCGACTGCCAATTCATGGCTTCCCACTTGGACCACACTGCCTCTGAAAATGCCGAGAGGAGTCGAAATGAACAACTCCGGTTCCAATTGACTAGGCTCTGTAGAGAAGCCTTAAGAAAAGCTCGGTGAGACAAATGAATGCGTAGACCCGGTATCAATCAACACACGAGCCAAACACTCATTGACTAGTAAGGTTCCTAAAATTTTAACTAGCTAAGTCAATCCATACATCAATCATCATACGTATAGATAGATAGAGATATATATATATAGCACACCACATACGTACACAAGGAATAATGCACAACATGAATCGCGGGTAAAAGAATAACTCTAAACGCGTACCTTGCACCACATCATCAGATGCAAGTGCATCACCCTCTGTCAAGGCAAAAACTCACCCCTAGTTCACCTGGCGAGATGTAGGTGTAGACTGGGTAGGCTGGGAGGATACCTAGTAAGATTCTGCTGGACAAGCTGGCAGCCTAATATGTGGTCCTGGCGACGTCAATGGAAACATCCACCCGATGCCCTTTAGTAATCTCCTTCCAAGTGCCTCTTGCCACACGAAGTGCAAGCCTCATACGTGTAAGTCGGAGGGGCCGGAGGTGGAGCATACCTCGCTACCTGAGGTGTAACAGGTCGTGGAGCCGAAAAAGCCTAAGGTCGTGGCGCCTGAGGCATGAACGGCTGTGGAACTGGAGGCGCATAAGATGGCCTCATCGGTGGTGCTGGCCACATGTACTGATAAGGGCCGGTAAGAGCCTGCCTCTCTGGAGGTGCTAAACTACTGACTTGGCCTCTCGCCAATTCCCTCTTCTTGGACACGGTCTCTGAATTGGCCTCAACCAACAAGGCTTTATCCACTACTTCGGCGTAAGTGGCGTGCCTGAAGACCGAGACTCTTTCCATAATAACATCTTTGAGCCCTTGCTCAAACCTTCTCGCCTTCATCGCCTCGGTAGCGATCATTTGAGTCGTAAAGTGTGATAGCTCCGAGAACTTGGCCTCATATTATGCCACCGACATCGAACCTTGTTCTAGGTTAATGAATTCTCTCTTTTTTTTCCCGAGCTTCAACTGGGAAATACTTCTTGTAGAAAGTGTCCTTGAACTCCTCCCAAGTCCAGAGTTGACCTTGCATAGTCAACTCTCGAGTCCTCAAGGCGGACAACCACCAATGGTGTGCCTCACCCTCAAGCATGAAAACTGCCCATGCTACTCTATCCTCCTCTGAAGGCGAGAGGACCGCAAATATCTTCTCCAACTAGAGGATCCAAGCCTCCACGGTAAGAGGGTCCGCACTCCCATGGAATGATGGAGGCCTCAATCTCCTGAATGCCTCAACCCCAGCTGTACGATGTACTGGAGCCGCAGGCAGTGGAGTAGGTGATGCAGACGATGGAGTATCCTGCCTAGCCGACAGTAAGGCTAAAGTCTCTGCAATAGAGCCGAGAACCTGAGAGAGATCCGGTTGCTCACCCTCATCTCAAGAAGAAGATGAAGCCCTAGTGTGTGGTCCGTGACCCCTTGTGCCCCACCTCATGACTAATGTCCTGAGATCAATAGCACAACATGAGTCTAACTTGGAACCAAAATTCATCATACTTTCATTTCACAATAATTCAAGTAGTACTATTGATATAATATTAGTATACGTTGCATCATACCCATCATTGTATACATAATAGACTTAGTGTTCTAGCGTTTCTAGACACGCACTTGGTTGGAGCAACCATTTTGGACTACGACTAAAATTTTGTCTCACACTTGGAATCATGACTCTCTCCCGACTTACTTCCTTCCTAACTTGCGTCCTAACATATGCTCTTATCAAGCCGTGGTACCAGATTCTAAGTGACCCTAGAGACCTAAAGCCAAAGCTTTGATACCACTTCTGTCGCGATCCAAAACCCACCTTAGGAGTTAGAGTGAATCTTGGACGACTCATCATGACTTGCATGACCAAAATAACCTGCAAAAGACCTGGAGCATATACAAAGAGGATATAAACAACGGAAACATATTCTAACATAGCACAGCGGAAGACTAATCAAACCTCTAGGTATATACATGATCCAAGTTTGTACAAAAAGATACACAAAAGAAAGTGCGGACAGGCCCGCCAAAATACATGAATACATCTCTCTCAACTCACCCACAGCTATCCACTCAGAATCTACCACAACCTAATAGTAACCCTCACCCTGAGGTTCCTCCATAGGCTCCTCAACGTACTCCTCCTCCACCCATGGGCCAGGAGCACAGACATCGAATGGAGCAGCAGCTCCCTCAGAACCTGCCGACATAAACGTACGGCTGAGGATGGAATACTCAGCGTGTACCAAATACAAACCAACAGTCATAGCAAACAATAACTATATGGAAAGCAGGAAGCAGTTCACATATATAAAGTAGGAACAATTCATATCATCACGCGATAGTAAAGCAGTTGATAATCATGCTTGCATTTTGTAAAAGCCGATAAAATCCTTGAAAAACATCGTGCACTTGACTTGACTTAAAACATCTTTTTCGTGCTTAAAAACTTGTCTTGTCATGTGTCTTGTTTTGTCGTGTTATGTCATGTCATGCGTGTCATGCTTGTATCATGCGTGTCATGCGTGTACCATGCTTGTCATGCGTGCTTGCTTAGGAGTTCAACATGCTCATGTACTTGTGAGATGCGCTTGTGAGATGCCTTGAGAGGGAAGGGAGGCCCTTCTTTCATGATATGCCTTGAGAGGGAAGGGAGGCCCTTCTTTAATGCAATGCACTTGTAAGTGAGGGGAGACCCCTCATGGAAGGGAAGGAAGTGTAAACTCCCTCCTAAGAAATGCTTGTTCTTGTCCTCTTGTCAAAAGCGAGGTAAAACATCTCGTAAGATATGTCCCACCCCTAACGTCCTTACCTTGCAAAACCGTAGGTAAAACATGTCATGCATGCCGTGCTCGTGAAATCATGTGCATACTTTCATTTCAAATTAAATATGATAATTTGGGGATTTCACAATACATAGAACATCAAAATTTGAGTAAGTAATCATTCATTCAAATTTTAGGGAAAGCAAGTAAGCACACTATCATAAGCCCTAGCAATTCCATAAACATTTAAACATGTATTTTCCACTACAAATCGTCATTTTCTCCATTGAGGCATTTCATCAAACACATGGTATGTGTATTTTGGTTAACACCTAAATCTTTCATTTTATCCTACATGAATCATTCTTCAATCAATCCACATCATGTATGTTCATTATTGAGGTGAAATGCCCATCCCATTTTAATCATCACAACACAACCCACGGCATCCAATCGCCTATTCACGTCCACACAACCATCCATTCATTCCATCTCCTTATCTTGTTTAGAAATTTAGGGAAAACATAAAATAAGGGGAAAATAGAGATAATCGATGAACTAGAAGGGTAGTATAGGGTACCGACCTTGATTTGGGATTGAATAACACCCTTGATGTGGATTCCAACTTGAGGAAGAACTCCCACTTGGGTATGGAGAACTCGTGATGCTTTGGGGAAGCCCCTTGCTTGTAATTTCCCAAGCTTGAACTCCCTTTGATCTCTCAATCCAAGCTCCTTGGAGGATTTCCTCAAAATCCTCTCTTCCCCTTTCTCCCCTTTTCTCTCCTCTAGGTTAGGAATGCCCCAAAATGAGGATCCCTAACAAGAAAAGGGTTTAAGACCCTCAAATTCGGAATCTGCTACCGCATGCGATCGATCGCAGGTCCTTAAGATCGATCGCACCTGGATGTGATCTATCGCGCATGAACCCGAACATTTCTGATCTGATTTCCCACTGCATGCGATCAATCGCACACTCTTGCGATCGATCACAGATCCCTGCGATCTATCGGACCTGGGGACCTATCTATCGCATATGGCCCCGAGAGTTTGGGACCCATTTTGCCTGTATGCGATCGATCGCACCTGACTTGCAATTGATCTCACCCTTCAGATTTTGTTGTTTTTCTCCTATTTTTCCACGCTTTGGTAATTCGGCCATAACTTTTGACTCGGTTGCCCGATTTTGACGATTCAACTTGCGTTGGATTCATCTTTCGAAGGGGGACATTCTTGGCATGTTAGAATTTCCAATTTATTCTTTATTTCTTGACTAAATTACCCCTGAAGTCGACTGATCCGTAAATGGGTTTCAGTAACTCGGGTTTTCGATATATTCAACTTAGGATTACTACTTCTTAGCACTTAGAGTTGTTCAAAATTACTCATTTCATAGAATGGAAGATTACAAAGCCTTCATGCCTTGGCACGAGTCCCAATACATGGCAAAAAGTTTCGGGGCTCTACAAGAAAAACCCTCTACACATCCAGGAATTCACTCACGGCCAGAATAGTCGAAGAGTCCTTTGCCTTGGGGTTCGCTAAACTCCACGCCGCAAAGTGAGCAATACCTCTACTTTTCAACCCTCGAAAGTGAAATGGTTTTCCTTCTACCGGTTTGAAGAGTACCATTTTCTCAAAGCAAGCTACATGCCCATGATGCGCTGTTAACCAATCCATTTCCAATATATCATCAAAGTCTTGAAATATGAGAATGATTTGATCAACCGCCAACTCGTGGCTCCCCACCTAAACCACACTGTTGCTATACACTTTATCCGTCAATACTGTCTTGCCAAGAGGAGTCGAAATGGTTAACTCCGGTTCTAGGTGACTAGGCTCCACAGAAAAGCCTTCTGAGAAGCTCAGCGAGACAAACGAATGAGTAGACCTGGTATCAATCAACACTCGAGCTAAACATTCATTGACTAGTAAGGTTCCTAAAATTTTAGCTAGCTCAGTCAATCCATGCATCAACATCATATATATAGGTAAATAGATATATATAGCACGCCACATATGTACACAAGGAATAAGGCATAACATGAAATCGCGGCTAAAAGAAGAAACTTTAAACTCGTACCTTGCACTACATCATCAGATGCAAGTGCATCACCCTCTGTCAAGGCAAAAACTCGCCCCTGGTTCGCCTGGCGAGGCGGAGGTGTAGACCGGGTTGTCTGGTATGATCCTGCTAGGCGTGCTGGGTGCCTAATCCCCTGAGACTGGCCTGGTAAATGCCGAGTAGGGCAATCCCTGATCATATGGCCCTGGCGACCACAATGATAACATCCACCCGATGCTCTTCGGAAATCTCCTGCCGGATGCCTTCGACCGTATGAAGTGCAGACCTCATAAGTGTAAGTCGGATGAGCAGGAGGTGATGTATACCTCGCTACCTGAGGTACAACAGGCCATGGGGCTGGAAGAGCCTGAGGTCGCGGTGCCTGAGGCACGTACGATCATGGAGCTGGAGGCGCATAAGATGGCCTCATCGGTGGTGCTGGCCACGCATACTGATAAGGGCCGGTACGAGCCCGCCTCTCTGGAGGTGCTGAACTACTAGCTTGGCCTCTCGCCAACTCTCTCTTCTTGGACACGGCCTCGGAATTCGCCTCGACCAATAAGGCTTTGTCTACTATCTCAGGGTAGGTAGCATGTCTGAAAACTGAAACCTTCTCTATGATAACATCTTTGAGCCCTTGCTCAAACCTTCTTGCCTTCATTGCCTCGGTGGCAACCATGTGAGTCGCGAAGCGTGATAGCTCCGAGAACTTAGCCTCATAAGCGACCACAGTCATCGAACCTTGCTCTAGGTTGATGAACTCTCTTTTCTTCTTTTCCCATGCCCCAATCAAAAAATACTTCTTATAAAAAGTGTCCTTGAACTCCTCTCAAGTCCAAGGCTGACCCTGCATGGTCAAGTCCCGTGTCCTCAATGCGGACAACCACCAATGGTGGGCTTCGACCTCTAGCATAAAAACAACCCATGCTACTTTCTCTTCCTCTGTCGGAGAGAGAACTACAAATATCTTCTCCACTTGGAGGATCCAAGCCTCCGCAATGAGAGGGTCCACACTCCCATGGAATGATGGAGGCCTCAATCTCCTGAATGCCTCAATCCCAGCTATACGATGTACTAGAGCCGTAGGCGGTGTTGTAGGTGCCGCTGATGATGGTATAGTTTGCCGAGCCGCCAGGATAGCGAGAGTCTCAGCAATAGAGCCTAAGACCTGTGAGAGGTCCGGCTGCTCAACCTCATCTCGAGAAAAAGACGAAGCTCTAGTATGTGGTCCACGACCCCGTGTGCCCCCTCTCATGACTAAGGTCCTGAGAACAATAGCACCACATGAGTCTAACTTGAAACCACAATTTATCACAGTGAACCGCCCAAAAGACGAAAACACCCTTAATGAAATTTCTGCAAAAATGCGAAGACCGAGCGATCGGTGGTTATGACCGATCGATCGGTGTCCTTGACCGAGCGATCGGTCAAAAACATGCTCTCTGAAATTTTTCCCCACACAATTTTCAACGATTCGATAGCTACTGATTGATCGGTTTTGGACCGATCGATTGCTGAATGGACCGAGCGATCGGTTGCTCTGCAAACTTGATCCTGAGCCCATTTTTCTCACCCATTTCACTACTTAAACTGATCCTAGTTCTCTTTTGACCTTTCCTAAACATGACTAGGGTCTCTTTAAAGCTTGTATATGTGCTTAAATAATTTATTAAATTAATTATAGCATTCTTGACACAATTTTCTCAAAGTTCCAAATTTCCCTTTCATGAATTTGAGATTACATAGGCTACATGCCTTGGCATACATACCAAGACATGTACGAAAAGTTATGGGGTTCTACATGTTCTTAGGATAGCCTTCCTCTTGACCATTGTTGATGTTGTCACCTTCCACAGTAGTTTCTTGTTCATCATCTCAACTTGCTCTATTAATCCCACCAATGACCTTATATGCCAGAGGACTGCAGCAAGAGAGGGAAAGGGAGAGGAAGGAGAGAGTGGCGTGAGAAAGAGAGGAGGAGAGAGAGAAGGGGCTGAAATAAATTTTAAGGTCACACCAAATATAACAGAAGATATGGTTCCCTTTCCGGTCAACATGGATTAATGCATCCTATTAGTCAATGAGTACGTGGCAGATTATGGTGGAGTCTTCAAGGATTCCTTGTAGAGGTCTCTCCAAAGGATCCCAACTCCTTTTGGAGTACCTGTAGACTTATACATTAGTTAGTACTATAAAGAGCAGCGGAACCATGGTTCCATTTCATATCTTACCCCCCCCCCCCCCGTGTCCTCATGTCCCTTTTAACACCCCTTAATTAAATTAAAACTAAGATTTTTTGTTTTATTTGAAAAACCATGGTTGGATTGCTTAACCCTAAGGGTGAGTGAATACTAACCATAGTAGGTAAGTACTAAAAATTGGGGCGTGGACCAATGAGGCCCTGCCCTTCTGTTATAAATTGGGAACCCCGAATACGTTTACTATTTTCCTACTATAAATTAAGGACTTTGCTACTAAGACCGAAAAAGGGTCGCCAAGACCTTACACGGATGCATGGGATTTCAGGTGGGGCCCTCATTCACATGGTGGACCCCACTTGAAATCCCATGCATCTGTACACGGTTTCGGTGGTCTCAGCCCTTTCGCAGTCTAAAAAGCATTTCCCATAAATTAATGATGGGTCCTATCCAATAATATCTCTTAATTAAAATTCAGTCTTAGCGGCACCATTTTCAACTCTTCTCGGGATCCTCAGTTTTTTGAGAAAAGGTCCCATCCTTCAATATCATGATTAGGTCGACCAAGCAGATCATGAGTGAAATATCATGATCAGGTCGACCTATTGAAAGATTAATAGTGGGTCTAATAGACAAGTTAGATTTAATTACAATAATAGTCTCACTTAGAATATAAACTTATAAAGTTGTTGTACAAGAGAAGGTTAAAATGAAATTTTTTTAAGGTGCATTTGGATTTATGGAATTGGGGGATGGAATTCCAAATCCAATGTTTGGACATATTTTAAATATGATAAGATTTGAAATTTGCAATTCCATAGAGAATTAAAGGAGTGATTTCAGAGGCCAAGTCCTTGGAATTCAATTCCGCAGTGGAGAGGTCTTAATTGATAAATCCACAGTGTTTTGGAATTGAAAAACGAGAGGGGAGTCCGATGTTTTTGCCTGTCTGTTTTCTCTTGTTCTCTCATTCTATCTCGTCTTCCTTCAACATTCGCTAGAGAGATGGATGCTGATAAAGGGAGGAGGTAACATGACTTTTTTTCATTCTTTTTCTCCCCCTTCATCTTCCTCTATCTTCTTAAGGGTTTCCACTTCTTGTTCTCTCATTCTTTCTCTCATAGGAAGATCCATTCATGTTCAACATGTTGATCAGAGCTTACTCTCAGTTTGTTTTCCTCATCAGGGCCACTCATCTCTACAACTAGATGTGCCATATAAATGTTAAATCCAGCAAGTATGTGCTTAAGGTCTGTGCTAGAGTATGTGCTCAAAGCCTGTGCTAGAGTTTCATCGAGCATGGAAGAAGATGGAAAAATTTTTGAATTTGTTATTGCTAGTAAGGGGGCTGAAATTCATTGCAGGCTTCTTCAATCGGGGGTTTGGTCATGATCCTTTTAGTCAAAACTTACCGGTTTCCAGAATATCTTGATAGCCCACTATGTCGAATCGAGTAATATCGAAGCTGCAAAGAGAGTGTTTGTCAAAATGCCTGAGAGGGATACAGTTGCTTAGAATTCAATGATGTTGGTTTTGTTCAAACTAGATATTACCCGAGAACATTAGAGCTCTTCCGTGGGTGTAGAAACGTGAGCATTGGAGCTAGGTGGATGAAAGGGCAATTTGGGCAATAGTACTTGTTGGATTATATATATATTTTTTGGTTAGAAAACAAAATATTGTTTTTGTTGAATGCACCGTTTGTTGATTGGACTTTCTAGACATCCACGTTTTGACTTACCATTGCTTGCTCCAAAACCATGACAAACTAAGTGTGAAAATACATTATCAAAGAAGTAGGCGGGTCTCTTTAATGTCTTAGAAAGAGGGTTAGATATAGTTAGATGCCAAGATTCAATTGCCATGAAGCATTAGTTGGTATAAAATGGCTTCGGATTTTCTTTGGCAAACACCCAAGGTGGGCGTTGGGCATCATCTACACATCATTGGACATGTGGCGATAAAATGGGGAGAGATATCAAGTGGGGAAAGTCAAAATCATGGGGAGAAATGAAATGACTTCTCTTCTATTTTATCGTCACATGTCCAATGATGTGTGGATGCCCAAGCACCCACCTCCGGTATTCACCAGAGAAAATCCAAAGCCTTATAAAATACCTCAAGTAACCATTCATAGGTTATGTAGACTTTTGGACCATGTTTGCTTACCATCTGCTACACTTAAGGATAATGTAGGTATCAATTAGTCATAGCAGTTCAAAAATATTTTAACTTTATTTTTTTCTTCATCCAAAAAGTGGAATTGAAAATTATACAATCTAGTTCCAAGAATTGAGTAGTGCATCCAAATGGTAGAATTTTGAACTATGTGGAATTTAATTCAGTAGTTTCCAATTCTATAGAATTCAATTCTTTAGTTCAAATCCAATTCCACAAATCCAAACGCAACCTAAAAGTTGATTATAATTTTAGTAGTGGAATGATATATTAATATTTATCTACAAATAGATAGATAGTCTTTCGCATAAGCCAAACCCTACATTATGTTAGGTTGAGATTTTTCAATGACTCGAGATTCTCTCAAGTTGTAACCGGACTCCTTGGAGAGAGTCCGGCTATTTTGAGGTTGCTGTGTGTCCCTATTGACACCCTATACTTGTGGTTAAGATTCACCCATCTATCCTTGGTTTTTAGAAAAAAAATTTAAATTGAAATTTTTTTAACCCTAAGAGTTAGTATATTTAAACTAGGGTTAAAAAAAATTTAATCTTTGTTTTCTTAAAACCAAGGATAAGTGGGTGAACCCTAGGGATGAGTGAATCTTTGTAGAACCCCAAAACTTTTGCCCATGTATTGGAACTCATGCCAAGGCTTTAGGCCTCTGTAATCTTCCATTTCTATGAAATGATAGATTTTAAAGAACCTTAAATGTTAAGAAGTGGGATTCCTACGTCGAATATGTTAAAAATCCGGTTTACTGAACTCCAATTGCGGATCAGTTAACTTTAAGGCCAATTTGGTCAATAAATAAAGAGGAAATTGAAAATTCTAAAATGCCAGAAATGTTCCTTTTCGAATAATCAGTCCAACGCAAGCTGAATCGTCAAAATCTGACGAACGAGTCAAACATTATGACCAAAACACAAAAGAAGGAAAATCTAGAAATTTTCTGCAAGTTACGAACGATCGTAGGTGAGCTACGATCGATCGTAGAAATTTACGATCGATCGTAGAATCTCAAGAATGGACAAACATCTCTGTAACGGTTATGATCGATCGTAGGAAACTATGAGTAATCGTAGCACATTTACGATCGATCGTATACATGTTACGATCGATCGTAGATTGTGAACCCAGAATTTTTATTCAGGATTTTTAGGGTTTCTCCTCCTTGTCTATAAATAGGGGATGGTATTTGGGGGTTTTAGCTTACCCTAAACCTAAAGAGAGCCTAAGAGAGATTGAGAGAAGAAGAGGGTTTCCAAAAGGGGTTTTCATCTTTGAGGAGAGATTAAGCAAGTGGGTGACCTAGATCACTCCCAAAGGCTTGGATTCTTCAAATCCAAGGCAAGGTTCGTGAGAAACGCCTCCTCCAAGCTCGGTAACGTCTCCGCCCACGTTTTGGAGGTTTTTCCCTCATCCTATTGAAGGTCAGTACCCTATGCTACCCTTCTAGTTCATTTCTTCTTTCTTTTCTTCACTTTTATAGTTTTTCCCCAATTTCTAAGCATGAGAATATGATGCGATGAATGGATGTTGTGATGAATGAAATGGGAAGGGTATTTCACCAATAATGAACACACATGTATGCTTTGAACCTTAATTCATCTAGAAAAGCAAGATGTAGGCTCTAAACATAATGTACACACCAATTGTTTGATGAAATGCCAAGGTGAAGAAAATAACAATTGTTCCTAGAAAAGCATGTATGAATTTATGGCATACGAAATTCTAGGGTTTATGATAGTGTGATTTCTCTCTTTACTATAACACATAAATATTCATATATGTTGAAACGAACGTTATCCCATGTATTGAATCCCATATGTCACGTTTATTTCTAAGTGATAGCATGTACACGAAATCACAAGCACGGCATGCATGACATAGTTCACCGGTGTTTTCAAGAATAAGGGTTTTAGAGGTAAGACATAAATTACAATATGTTTTGCCTCGCTTTTGACAAGAATATGTGTATTTTATTTAAAGAGGGGTCTCGCCTCCCTCGCAAGTGCATATCATTGAAAGAGGGGTCTCCCCTCCCTCGCAAGTGCATATCATTTAAAGAGGGGTCTCCCCTCCCTCGCAAGTGCATCTCATTAAAAGAGGGGTCTCCCCTCCCTTGCAAGTGTACCTCACAAGTTGTATGAGTATGTTTAAATTCCAAGCAAGCATGCATGACATGACACACATGACATGACATGCATGACAGACAAGCAAGACAGACATGACAACTTTTCATACCTGAAATGAGTATTTCAAGTTAAGTCAAATACAAGATGATTGCAAGAGTTTTTCCGACTTCTATATGATGCAAGCATGAACTATAAACTGCTTACTTTTCCTGTTAATTATATGAGCTGCTTCCTGCTTTACTTTGTTATGATCATGCTTTGACTGTTGGTTAGTATTTGGTACCCGCTGAGTATTCCATGCTCAGCCGTACTTTTTTGTCGGGATGTGTTAGTGGAGCGTCCGCTCCTTTTGACGTATGTGCTCCCGGTCCATGGGAGGAAGAGGAGTACGTCGAGGAAGCCCCTGCTAAGGAGCCTCATGTAGAGGGCTACTATTAGGTGGTAGATTCTAGGTGAGCATGGGTGAGCGTGAGAGATTATATTCATGTATTTTGGCAGGCATGTCTGCACCTTCTTTTGTTGATTACATTTTGTGCAAATTTGGATTACATGTATATACATAGAGGTTTTGTTAGACTTCCGTTGTGCTATGTAGGGTATGCTTCCACTATTATTGTCCTCTATCGTATATGCTCCATGTATTTTGCAGGATGGTTTGTCACGCATGTCACGTAGGTCATAGCAAGTCGTCCAAGATTCACTCTAACTCCTAGGGTGGGTTCTGGGTCGCGACAAGAAGTGGTATCAGAGCTTAGGCTTTAGGTCTCATAGGGTCACTTAGAATCTGGTGCCACGGCTTGACAAGAGCATATGTCAGGAAGCAAGGTAGGAAGGAAGTAACTCGGAAGCGAGTCATGTTCCAAGTGCAAGACTAAACTTTAGTCTTGGTCAAAAACAGTTGCTTCAACCAAGTACGGGTTTTAGAAACACTAGAACACTAAGTCTATTATGTATACACCGATGGTTATGATGCGATGTATATCAGTATTATACAAATAATACTACTTGAATTATTGTGAAATGGAATTATAATAAATTGTGGTTCAAAGTTAGACTCATGTGGTGCTATTGTTCTCAGGACTTTAGTCATAAGGCGGGGCACACGGGGTCGTGTGCCACACGCTAGAGCTTCCTCTTCTTCTTGAGATGAGGATGAGCAGCCAGACCTCTCTCAGGTCTTAGGCTCTATTGCTAAGACACTAGCCATATTGGCGGCTCGACAGACTATTCCGTCATCGGTGGCACCTACTCCACCACCTGCAGCTCCAGTACATCGCATAACTGGGGTTGAAGCATTCCGGAGACTAAGGCCTCCATCATTCCATGGGAGTGTGGACCCTCTTGCTGCAGAGGCTTGGATCCTCCAATTGGAGAAGATCTTCACAGTCCTCACGCCCACGAAGGAAGATAAGGTGGCAGGGCTATTTTCATGCTAGAGGGTGAGGCACACCATTGGTGGTTGTCCGCCTTGAGGACTCGAGAGTTGACTAGGCAGGGTCAACCATAGACTTGGGAGGAGTTCAATGATAGTTTTTTCAAGAAGTACTTCCCGGTTGGAGCTCAGGAAAAGAAAAAAAGAGAGTTCATCAACCTAGAACAGGGTTCGATGACCGTTACCGCATATGAGGCCAAGTTCTCGGAGTTATCACGCTTTGCGCCTCACATGATTGCTATTGAGGCGATGAAGGCAAAAAGGTTTGAGCAAGGGCTCAAAGACGTCATTATGGAGAAAGTTTCGGCCTTTAGGCACACCACCTACCCTGACGTGGTGGACAAGGCCTTGTTGATTGAGGCCAATTCAGAGGTCATATCTAAGAAGAGAGATTTGGTGAGAGGCCTACCTAGTAGGTCACCACCTCCAGAGAGGCTTAATTAGTATACGTGGCTAGCACCACCTCAGTATGCATGGCCAGCACCCCCACAGAGGCCATCTTATGCACCTCCAGCTCCACGGTCGTATATATCTCATACACCACGACCTCTAGCTCTTCCAGCCCCATGGCCCGTTGCACCTTAGGCAATGAGGTATGCTCCACCTCCAGTCCCTCCGACCTATACATATGAGGTCTGCACGTCTTGCGGCCGAAGGCACCCAGTAGGAGATTGCCGGAAGGCATCGGGTGGATGTTTCCACTGTGATCGCCAGGGCCACTTGATCAGAGATTACCCTAATCATCATTTTCTAGGCTAGTCTTAGGGGATTAGGCCCCCAGCACGCCCAGCAGGATCATACCAGGCGTCCTCCTAGCCTGTACGGCATGCACCTCCACCTTGCTAGGCAAACCAAGGGCAAGTATTTGTCCTGACAGAGGGTGATGCACTAGCATCTGACGATGTAGTGCAAGGTACGCATTTAGAGTTATTCGATTTTACATGATTTTGTATTATACCTTATTCTCTATGTATGTATATGGCATGTTATATACCTATATATCTATACATATGATGTTGATGCATAGATTGACTTAGCTAGTTAAAATTTCAGGACATTATTAGTCAATGAATGTTTGGCTCATGTGTTGATTGATACCGGGTCTACTCATTCATTTGTCTCACCGAGTTTTTCCTAAGGCTTTCCTATGGAGCCTAGTTAATTGGAACCGGAGTTATCCATTTCGACTCCTCTTAACAAGACAGTAGTAGCAGATCGCATTTTCAAAAGCAGTATAGTTCAAGTTGGAAGCCGCTAATTAGCAGCTGTTCTTATCGACCTTGGATTCCTGGACTTCGACGTTATCTTTGGGATGGATTAGTTAGCAGCGCATCATGGGCATATAGCTTGTTTTGAGAAGATGGTACTCTTCAAGGCGGTAGAGGGAAAGCCATTCCATTTTCGGGGGTTGAGAAATAAAGATATTGCCCACTTTGCTGCGTTGAGCCTAGCGAACCCTGAGGCAAATGACTCTTTGACTATCCCGGTCGTGAGTGAATTCCTAGATGTATTTCCAGAAGAGTTGCTAGGGTTGCCTCCAGACAGGGAGATTGAGTTTGTGATCGAGCTTACACCGGGCATAGCTCCTATCTCTCAAGCTCCATACAGGATGGCCCCGATTGAACTCAAGGAGTTGAAGCTCAATTAGAGGAGATGCAAGGCCTTGGTTTCACTCGAACAAATGTCTCACCGTGGGGTGCCCCGGTTTTATTTGTTAAGAAGAAGGATGACTCAATGCGGATGTCCGTCAATTATAGGTAGTTGAACAAGGTCACAATAAAGAATAAGTATCCATTGGCTAGGATTGATGACCTGTTCAATCAGTTAAAGGGAGTAAACTTTTTCTCTAAGATTGACCTTCGGTCCGGTTACCACCAGTTGAAGATTAAGGCGGAAGATGTTCACAAAACTTCTTTCAGGACTCGATATGGGTATTACGAGTTCTTGGTGATGCCTTTTGGTCTCACGAATGCGCTGGCAGAATTTATGGATTTGCTGAACCGGGTGTCCCGACCATACCTAGACCGATGCGTGATAGTGTTTATCGATGACATCCTGATAAATTCCTAGACACAGGAAGATCACATGCGAGACCTTTGTCTTGCTTTGGAAATGCTGAGAGAGCACAAGCTGTATGCCAAACTAAGCAAGTGTGAGTTTTGATTGGAAGAAGTAGCATTCCTAGGCCACGTTGTATCTGCGGAAGGCATCTCGGTGGATCTGAAGAAGATAGAGGTAGTCATGAGTTGGGCGAGGCCCAGGAGTGTCATAGAGATACGCGGTTTCCTTGGGTTGGCAGGCTATTATAGGAGATTCGTAGAGGGGTGCTCCAGCCTTGCAGCACCGCTCACTTACCTAACAAGGAAGAGCGCCAAGTTTGTATGGAGCGATAAGTGCGAGATCAGTTTCATGGAACTGACGAAGCGGCTTACAACGGTCCCCGTCCTTACAGTGCCATCAGGGCATGGTGGGTATGAGGTGTACAGTGATGCCTCGCACGTTGGACTTGGGTGTGTTCTCATGCAACACAAGAAAGTTATTGCCTGTACATCAAGGCAATTAAAGGAGCATGAAAAGAATTACCCCACGCACGACTTGGAGCTTGCTGCGGTTGTGTTTGCACTCAAGATTTAGCGTCATTACCTTTACGAGGAAGAATTTTATGTGTTCACAAACCATAAGAGCCTCATGTACCTCCTTTCCCAAAATGAGCTAAATTCACGGCAACGGTGTTAAATGGAATTTTTGAAAGACTACGAATGCACCATCCAATACCACCCGGGTAAAGCAAATGTAGTGCTGGACACTTTGAGTAGAAGACCTCTGAGTCTGTTGGCTCACATGTTGGTGCGGGAATGGAAGCTATTAGAAGATTTGGCAAATCTGGACATCTGTGTAAATGATTCCGTCCGCAACCCTATCTTGGCAAATATCACGGTTAGACTGTACATTACAGACTTGATCCAAGAGTTGCAGGCCACAGATGTTGACTTGTTGGCTTTCCGGGACAAGGAAGTTACCAAGGGTAGTGAGGACTTCTCTCACTAGCTGAGGTGCTATTACATTCATGGGAAGACTGTGTGTTCCGGCCAATGCCGATCTTCGGAGAGAGATTATGGATGAAGCCCACCATTCGAAGTACACAGTGCATCCTGGGGGTACAAAGATGTACCAGAACCTCCAGGGGCACTTTTGGTGGTGAAATATGAAAAGAGATGTTGCCGAGTATGTGGCAAGGTGTTTGGTATGTCAGCAAGTGAAAGCTGAGCACCTGAGACCGGCGGGTCTATTACAGTCTCTCCCTATTCCCGAATGGAAATAGGAGCACATCTCCATGGATTTCATTGTTGGCTTGTCACGCACGGCAAGAAACACCGATGCAATATGGGTTGTAGTAAACCGTCTAACAAAGTCTGCACATTTCTTGCCTTACTGAACCACTTTCAACTCGAATCAATTGGTTACACTGTACATCAAGGAAATTGTTCGATTGCACGGGGTGCCAGTCAGTATTGTGTCAGATCAGGATCCAAGATTCACATTCAGGTTCTGGAAAAGCTTTCAAGATGCTATGGGTTCTCGAATTGATTTTAACACCGCCTTTCATCCACAAACGGATGGACAAACTGAGAGAGTAAATCAAGTTGTCAAAGACATGCTTCGGGCATGTATGTTTGATTTTAAGGGTAGCTGGGAAAAATAATTGCCTTTGGGGATCGGCCCCTTTGAGATCATCACGCGAGTTGGTGAAGTTGCTTACCGGGTAGCTCTTCCACCTCACATGGCCACCGTTCACAAAGTTTTCCACGTATCTATGTTTTGGAAGTACATTGTGGACCCTTCGCATGTCATAGACTTGGAACCGTTGGAAATCCGAGAGGATCTCACTTTGGTTGAAAAGCCGGTTCAGATATTGGATCAGAGAGATCAAGTCCTTCGCAACAAGACTATCCAGTTGGTTCTCGTGCAATGGCAACAACATGCTCGAGAAGAGGCTACATCGGAGCGCGAGGCCGAAGTTAAAGTGAAGTACCCAGAGTTATTTGAATAGGTTTTTGGTTGTGCCATGTAATTATGTTTTGTTTTATAATGTATGTACCATCCAATTTCGGGGATGAAATTTTTATAAGGGGGGAAGATGTAAAACCCCAAAACTTTTGCCCATGTATTGGAACCCATGCCAAGGCATTAGGCCTTTGTAATCTTCCATTTCTATGAAATGAGAGATTTTAAAGAACCTTAAATATTAAAAAGTGGGATTCCTAAGTCGGATATATTAAAAATCCGGTTTACTAAACTCCAATTGTGGATCAGTTAATTTTAAGGGCAATTTTGTCAATAAATAAAGAGGAAATTGAAAAATCTAAACTGCTAGAAATGTTCCTTTTCGAATAACGAGTCCAACGCAGGTTGAATCGTCAAAATCCGACGAACGAGTCAAACATTATGACCAAAACACGAAAGAAGGAAAATCTGAAAATTTTCTACAAGTTACGAATGATCGTACAGACCCTACGAACGATCGTAGGTGAGCTATGATCGATCGTAGAAATTTTTCGATCAACCGTAGAATCTTAGGAATGGACAAATATTTCTGTAACGGTTACGATCGATCGTAGGAAACTACTAGTAATCATAGCATATTTACGATCGATCGTAGATCGCGAACCCAGAATTTTTATTCGGGATTTTTAGGGTTTCTCCTCCTTGCCTATAAATAGGGGATGGTATTTGGGGGTTTTGGCTTACCCTAAACCTAAAGAAAGCCTAAGAGAGATTGAGAGAAGAAGAGGGTTTCCAAGAGGTGTGAAAAAATCTTGGTGAATCCCAAATCTATGTTTGAGTTGAGAATCTACAAGTTCAAGGGGATGGTTAGGGCTTCCTATAAATCTATCAACCATTTTTGATGTTTTAACAATTGAGTTATGAAGTTAAGGGATGATGTTTTTTAAGTGCGGAATAAGGAAACTCAAGCAAACCACAACACAAGGATTTTTACGTGGAAACCCATCCGGGAAAAACCACGGGACCAAGTCCAACCATGAGAATCCACTAAGACAAAGTAAACAAGAACTTACAAGACTCGAACTTGACTCTTTCGGACTCGACACCACGATCCTTCATTTCATCGTCCTCCACCCTCGAAAAGTCACCATGTACTCTCAAGTCTTGTGATCAACCGCAACCGCTTGTACTTCTCTTTGTGTCTCGAAAATAGTCCTCGATCTTCGTCAATGACGGTTTCGGAATCCACCGACCAAATCACTCTACCACAATCCTTCTGGGATCGATCTCCTTCGGAAAGGCTCCGGGATATTCCAGCCAAGGTGTTCTATTCAGAACGGGTTGATGGTTTGATAAGAATCATCACTTAGATGGACTCCTTCAATGCACAAGTCCAAACAAGCAAAAGTTGAACTCTGGGCTTGCAAACTCTAGGTTAAAAGCATTAACAAAATGGGAGGAAAGCACCAATTTCCATAGGTTTTATAACCTCTGGAGGAACTTAAAAACCCTCTCCACAAACTCCTTAAGTTATACTCCACGAGTGGAAGGGTTCTCATCAATAGGGAATTCAAAAACCAGGTTTTAGAAGGTGTTAAAGTTGCTAAATACTCAACAAAGCATGAAAACCGAATTTGGCAAGAAAACCCATATCAGGATCGACCCATGGGGATCATTCGGTCGACCGGATGGTGCCTTTCGGTCGACCAGATGGTCCTCCAGGGTCGACCCACACTATTTCATCTCTCTGCCAAAAAACAACTTACAAATTTTGCTATACCCAGGGTCGACCCAAAATGGTCAGGGTCGACCTTGAGGTGCCAACCTGAATTTCAAACTTCGTTTTTGGGTCTCGCACCCTTCATGAAAGTTGTAGCTCTTTTCGACACAATCGTTTTGACATATTATATAGAGCAAAATCCGAGCTACGGTTTGTGAGATACGCTGAAAACAAGCAACCTTGATTTTTTGAAAATTTTCAGAATTTAAAACAAGTTTTGCACTGTTTATCTCATCACCTAGGGTCCGTATGGTTAGTATAGGTCACTTACCACTTAAGGCATCATGTTAGGATAATTCTAAGTCAAATCTGACCTATGGTAGTATGGTATCTAGGTCACTTACCATCCTATGAAGGAAATGATCAACCCGAGTCTTCAACGGTCTTCAACTTCACTTGTTCGCGAATGCTTAACGACAACGACACAAGATACACACCTAGACACCTAGACTCACTTGTTTTGACACCAGAATATACCAACACAAAAAACATGGACTTTACAATCTCCCCCTTTGGCAATTCTGTGGCAAAACCAAACTGAAGTACATGACTTGACACAAACTCACCCAAACACATCAAAACGGTGAATTAGGACATTACATGACTCCAACACTCTTACATGACATTAATCGAAAAATCATCTTAATTTAAGACACTTAAGCTCTTGCCATGAAAAATCAGTCTGCTGCAACCTTGCACCTGCACATGGTCAAAAACAAACTACCCAGTGAAGCATGTGTGTAATATGAAAATAAATAATCACTGGTGAAGCAAGGAATGTACTGAACGAGGGAAATACTACCCTAACATTCTCTCCCTTTTTGGCACAATTGCCAAAGGAAGGCAGGAAGCCAATATTCAAAAAAAAATATACCAATTTAACAAAAGTGAAATATCAAGGCAACCACAGTACAACCAATCAAAACAAACAATGAGGGACTAAAAAACGGGGAACGAGATAGAAATATAAAGCACAAACTCCCCTCAATTACTCAAGCACAGAATTCCCCCTCAAAAACTCAACTTGATCTTCTCCCCTTAAAATCAAGGATACCACCAAAAAACCGGTCACTTATGCTAGAAAGGCCCATGCCAAAAGAAAGAAACACACACATAAAATATTACAAAAAAATATCATGTGCTGCACAAACATGCATCAAAAGCATTCCAAGCAGTAGTAATTTAAAATTACAAATCCAATGAAGAACATGATTAGTTAGTCCGACTGAAGATACCTATCTAACTAAATCTCATAGAATACTAAAACATAGCCAGTACACTTAGACACATTTAGTGAACAGTTCAAAAGTGAAGCATTGTGTGTAGTGGTGGTCTGACAAGATACTAGATCAAGGTTTCTTTCCCGGTTTCTTTCCCTTACTAAGGATATGACATTAACCACTAAGGGGACTCCCGAAGACATACATCTTAGAAGTCAAACCTAGTTAGATCCAGATATGATGATTTTTATTTTTTTTTACATTTTAGTGCTCCTTTTCCATTTTATTTGACTCAATATTCTTCTTTTATTTTTGGTCAAATACCTCTAAACATTATAAAATTTCTTTTGATGATCTTTATCTGATCATATCTTTGCATGCAATGATGGCTTTCGCACTATTCGGGTAGGTAGTCATGGCTATTAGCAGCAAGGGCTTTCACTCTAGTGACCCAGATAGATACCTACTGTCCGCCTAGGTAGCCATTTCATACTATTTGCATCTAATAGTGACTTTCACACTATCCCAGTAGGTAGCCCTTTTCATTGCAACAACTTAAGCTCATGGAAAATACACAAAATGGGGATGAATAACAAATATAGTCATTCTAGATTGGTCATCCAAGGTCACACTTAAGGGATAAGCCATACACCTACAGATTGGAAAATAGACCTCTCAATAGAATCAGTCAGAGTGCATGTGAAATTTGTAAAACATACACACATGAATAAGTCTCTAACTGTTCAAAATAAAATCGATCTAATTTTCAGCCTAACCAAGAGACTATAAAGGTGATATATCCTCAATCAGCAACAAACTCATGTTCAACCCTGGACAAGTATAGAAATAAAGATCACATAAGGAATACAGATCATGCAAGTCAAACAAGGGCAACATGAAAAAAATCTTTTTGGATTTTATGGTTTTTCAATATTTTTTGGATTTTTCAAAATAAAGAAACCAGAAAAACATACCAAAGCAAATAAAAACTATTAAAAAAAAATACTACTAATATACACAAATAGCATAGCACTAGGAGAAGATAAAACACTAACAGTACACCCTAGGCTATGACAGGCACAGGCTAAGTGAAGCCCTTCAGTTCTTCCTTTCTCACCCAAGCGGTTTTAGAAGTTTACTTGACCCTTTGGTCTCTAACCGTTTCAGTTGAGGTAGGTATGACCTTTTGCCTCTTCCTCCTGTTCCTCCTTTTCCAGAATTGAGTTCTAGAATTATGGCGGGCATTATGATTCTCACTGTTTCCTCCTCTATATCTAGGATGAGGAGTGTCATGACCATGCCACTGTCTAGAGTTGTGAGCAATTTTCATCACATCTTCATACAAACTCGTAGACTTCTCCACTAGGACCTCAACTCTCCTTTGAAGATTCTCATTAAACTTGTGTTGGTTCCTTGAACCATGATTGGGTATTTTTTGAAGTTTAGGACATCGAGGCTTAATATGACCCTTCACTCCACAGCTATAACATGTAGGAATGAATTTCTGAGTAGAAGAGTCTTTCCCTTTAGCAGGAGGGCGCCATTTAGCATCAGGCTCAATGTTCGAGGTGGATGGAGTTCCCTTCTCATCTCCACACCTCTGATTTTGCTAAAGATCAGCCAACTTGATTTCAAGACTTGTCTTTTTATCAAGACAAACATGCAAATCAGATTCAAGAAACTAAGTCTTGGCAAGGAGGGAAGCCTTCTCTTCCTCAAGCTGTGACACAAGAGCTCTCAACCCCGAAGCCACTTGGTCTAAGACATCTTTTTCTATTTCAATAGATTTGATCTTTTTAGACATGGAAAACTGAACCTTTTTCAGCTTTAGGCATTCTTGAAATAGTTCATTATAGACTGCCTCAAGCTCTCCCTCAGAATTTGAGTCATTCTGACTCTCTTCATCCTCCTCACCATCACTACATTGTTGGTTACTCACAGCATTTGAAGAAGATTTCTTAATCCCAGATAAAGATGCAGTAAAGGCTACATAACCCCTAGTCTCCTCACAAGAAGAACTATCTGATTCCTCAGATTCAGATTCACTGTCATCCCTTGCCTTACCCTTAAATCTTTTCTTATTGGAGCATTCGGAGGCAATATGGCCGTAGCCTTGACATTCATAGCAGTTAACACCTTGGGATTTCTTGTCCACACTTTTAAAGTGTTTCTTGTTTTCAAAGTGCTTGGACTTGGGCTTTTCAAAAGATTTTTGTCCTTTCGGATTAAATCTTTTATTCAGTTTCAAAAATTTTCTGAATTTCTTAGCAAACAAATGCAACTCTTCTTCTTCATCCTTAGAGTCACTATCTGAACCATCTATGAATTCCTTGACGGACTTCAAGGAAATGGATTTTGGTTCCTTAGATGGGTTCAGATTTAACTCATAGGTTTGGAGAGAACCAACCAACTCTTCAAGTTTGAGAGCATCAATATTTTTGCTCTCCTCGATGACGGTAACCTTCCATCGAAATCTCTCAGGTAGAGATCTCAAAATTTTCCTAACAATTTTGGACTCTGGAATTCTTTCCCTTAGATTAAAACTAGAATTGACAATGTCACTCAGATTAGCATAAAAACTATCAAAAGTTTCATTCTCATCCATCATCAACTTTTCAAACTTAGAGATCAGTAATTGAAGTTTGGAGATCTTGATAGTTGTAGTCCCTTCATGGGTGATTTGAAGAATGTCTCATGCCTCCTTCGAAGTGTCACACGTAGAAATATGTCGAAATTCTTCGAGTGTAACAGCAACGAAGATTGCATTTAGACCCTTACTGTTCCATCTACAATTCTCAAGCTCTACATTGGTCCATTCAGAAGAAGGTTTAGGGATGGTCTGGTCATTTATGGTCTTTGTTGGATGGGTCCAACCTTGTTCAATGGAGAACCATACTCTCTTGTCTAATGATTTAAGAAACTCTCTCATTCGAGCTTTCCAATAGGCATAATTATTCCCATCAAATAATGGGGGACAAGTAATGGATCCTCCCTCTCTTCGGAGATTCATATTCACCGAAAATTTGAGTCAAGATCACACTAAAAAGTTAGTGAACCCGCTCTGATACCAATTGAAAAAATCTCGGTGAATCCCAAATCTATGTTTGAGTTGAGAATCTACAAGTTCGCGGGGATGGTTAGGGCTTCCTATAAGTCTATCTACCCTTTTTGATGTTTTAACAATTGAGCTATTAAGTTAAGGGATGATGTACTTTAAGTGCGGAATAAGGAAAACCAAGCAGACCACAACAAATGATTTTTACGTGGAAACCCTTCTGGGAAAAACCACGGGACTTAGTCCAGCCATGAGAATCCACTAAGACAAAGTAAACAAGAACTTACAAGACTCGAACTTGACTCCTTCGGACTTGACACCACGATCCTTCAGTTTATCATCCTCCACGTCTCGAAAAGTCACCACGTACTCTCAAGTCCTGTGATCAACCGCAGCCGCTTGTACTTCTCTTTGTGTCTCGAAAATAGTCCACGATCTTCCGATCGATCTCCGTCAATGACGGCTTCGGAATCCACCGACCAAATCACTCTACCACAATCCTTCTCAGATCGATCTCCTTCGGAAAGGCTCCGGGATATTCCAGCCAAGGTGTTATATCCAGAACGGGTTGATGGTTTGATAAGAATCATCACCTAGATGGACTCCTTTTGACGTCTGTGCTCCCGGTCCATGGGAGGAAGAAGAGTATGTCGAGGAAGCCCCTACTGAGAAGCCTCATGTAGAGGACTACTATTAGGTGGTAGATTCTAGATGAGCGTGGGTGAGCATGAGAGATTATATTCATGTATTTTGGCGGGCATGTACGCACCTTCTTTTGTTGATTACATTTTGTGCAAACTTGGATTATAGGTATATACATAGAGGTTTTGTTAGACTTCCGTTGTGTTATGTAGGGTATGCTTCTGCTGTTATTATCCTCTATCGTATATGCTCCATGTATTTTGCAGGATGGTTTGTCAAGCATGTCATGTAGGTCATAGCAAGTCGACCAAGATTCACTCTAACTCGTAGGGTGGGTTCTGGGTCACGACAATCTTAACCAAAGTTAAGGGGTGTCAATAGGGACATATGGCGACCTCAGTGGCATAACCGAACTCCAAGGTTTCCAGTTACAACTTGAGAGAATTTGATGTCTTTTTCAATCCATGCCTGCCCATTGCCGTGCTGGCTTCTGGTTGGGGTGGGCTGACTCAACCCAAGTGGCCTCGAATTGTTTCTAGCTAAGCCAGAAACTGGTGTCGGGGTTCCATACATTGTGCGACAATTGGCATAAAAATGGAAAGAAGTCATTTTATTTTCTCCCCATAATTTTGGCTTCTCCCCACTTGATATCTCTCCCCCTTATTCTCACACACTTATCGCCACATGTCATATTCTGTGTGGAGAAGTCAAAATCATTGGCCCCATGATTTTGAATTCTCCACCTGTAGCACCCCGGATTTTTTCCATACTTAATGAATAGCACTTTCGTAGCCAATTGGCCTTTCACGTAGTCTAATTAATAAATAAATGGGAAATTAAAATTTTTGAAACGTCAGGAATGTTCAATTTCGAAAGACGAATCCAACGCAAGTTGAATCGTCAAAATCCGACGAACGAGTCAAAAGATATGGCCAAAACAGTTTGGACCTGCAGAGCACCGATCGCTCGGTCCAATGTAGCGATCGATCGGTTCACAACCGATCGTTCGATCATTAATAGTAATCGATCGGTAGCTATCGACTAGTTAACTTTTTTGCATGGAAAAATTTTTCAGAGAACTTTTTTTTAACCGGTCGCTCGGTCAAGAACACCGATCGCTCGGTAGGCAACCGATCGATCGGTCATAACCACCGATCGCTCGGACTTCGTATTTTTGCAGAAATTTCATTAAGGGTTTTTTCATCTTTTGGGCATTTTCACGTTGCCTATAAAAGCTTGCTCGAGCCTAAGGGTTTCATAAACCCTTCGGGCAGCATTTTGAGAGAGAGTAGAGGAGAGGAAGAGGGGTTTTCTCCTAGGATTGCATCTTGAGAAAAATCAAGGGTTTTGGGAACCCAAGATCATCCCAAAAACTTGGATTTCTCAAATCCACCCTCAAGCACGTGTGGAGTTCCTTCTCCAAACTAAGGCAGCGTCTTCCACGAAATTCTCAAGGGTTTCCTCTTTTGTTTCAAGATTAGTACACCCTACTAACTACTCTAGTAATAACCTAAGTTTTTTTTAAAAGCATGATTGTGGATTTCCTTAGTTTATTCTTTTCTTGTTTTACTTTATTAAATCCCTAAAACAAACAAGATAAAGAGGAAATTGTGGATGTGAGATGTTGGATGTGGATGAGGCGATTGGATGCCATGTGTTGTGATGGATGTATGTTGGAAAATGGAGGAAGGGCATTGTACGCATAATAAACGCACGCCATGTATTTGTTTGACGGAACATACGAACTAAAAGAACTTGAAATAATGTGGCTATGAATGTGTTGCACCTTAGGTGTTTGACAAAATGCACGAGTGAGAATGCCAAGAATGAAATGAAGGATTTGGGAAATATGATTTGTGTAGCTTTCCTTAAAAAGGTGATTTTAAAACAAATGTTTTATATGTTTTCAATTAATTCCTCATGTCTATGCAATTACAAGAAATGTCACATTATGCTTTATTGTTTCATGTTAACATGATTATTAAAAAGAATTGAAAGGCAACATGCGTCCCATGATTCATATATGATGGTAAGATTGTCACGAATGCCACACACACCAAGCACGCATGCATGAACCAAACTTATAAGTATTAATACATGAAAAGAAAAACCAAGAATAAGAAATGTGAATTATTAAACAAGCATGAATTTCAAGGGTATGGCATATCCCTAGGATATGTCACACCAGGCTCACAAGTTAAACAAGTCAAGCAAGCAAGAATAACATGAGGCTAATGTGTTCCGTTCCATCATAGTCCGGGCATTAGCTAAGAAAGTAAATTTACTAGTGTGTTCCATTCTATTATAGTCCGGGCATTAGTAAAGCAAGTCAAGATACTAGTGCGTTCCGTTCAATCATAGTCCGGGCATTAGTAAGCAAGAATGCTAGTGTGTTCCGTTCCACCATACTCCGGGCACTAGTCAAGGCAAGGCAAGGCAAGGAGACTAATGTGTTCCATTCCATTATAGTCCAGACATTAGTCAAGTAAGAATAACTAGTGTGTTCCGTTCCACCATAGTCCGGGCACTAGTCAAGTCAAGACATGAGACTAATGTGTTCCGTTTCATTATAGTCCAGGCATTAGTCAAGCAAGATACTAATGTGTTCCGTTCAATCATAGTCCGGGCATTAGTCAAGCAAGAATAACTAGTGTGTTCCGTTCCGCCATAGTCCTGGCACTAGTCAAGTCAAGAAATGAGGCTAATGTGTTCCGTTCCTTTATAGTCCGGGCATTAGTCAAGCAAGACAAGAACCTAATATGTCCGTCCATTTCATAGTTCGGGTACTAGTTAAACAAGACAATCAAGTAAACAAGCAGACATGCATGATTCTCACAAGACAAGAATAATCTCTTAAATGCACATGCTTGTCTTGTTCTTGTCAAAAGCGAGGTAAAACATATCGTAGGATATGTTCCACCTCTAATTATCGTTCTTGAAAAACCTCGGTAAATAATGTCATGCATGCCGTGCTCGTGGAATCGTGTACATACTTGCATTTGAATTTAAATATGACATTTGGATAATTCACAATACATAAGACATCAATAATTAGAGCAAGCCAATATTCATGTAATTTAGGGAAAGCAAGGAAACACACTATCATAGGCCTTAGGAATTTCCATAATTAATTAAGCATGCATTTCTTAATTTCCAACTCATTTTATTCACCTTGGCATTTCATCAAACATGGGGTGTGTTCATTATGTATTTAACCTACATCATGCTTTTCTAGGTGGATTGATGTTCACATCACACATGTATGTTTATTATGGATACAATTCCTTCCCCATTTCATTCATCACATCATTCACACGGCATCCAATCGCCCATTCACATCCAACAACCATTCATTCGTCACATTTGGTTCACACATTAGGGAAAACTATAAAGAAGAAGGAAAAAAAAGAGGTATGAACTAGGAGGGTAGCAAAATGTACCGACTTTGGCAAATTAAGGAAGAACCCCCTTGCAAAATGTGCGTGAGTTGCTGCCCTAGCTTGGAGAGCGTAGACCTCACGAGCTTGAACCTTGAACTTGGAGGAAAACGAGCTTGAAGTGATCTAGGGCCTTCAAACCCCTCTAATTTCTTCTCAAAAGCAAACCCTAGGTTTAGAATCGCCCTCTCCTCTTTCTCTATCTCTCAAAATACTCCAAATGTTGTGAATGAACCCTCAAGACTCGGGCAAGCCTTATACGTAAAGGGTATAACACCCAAATACCAAAAATGCCCTTAATGAAATTCTGTAAAAACACGATAGACCGATCGATCGGTGACAAGGACCGAGCGATTGGTTGCCTACCGAGCGACCGGTGAAATTGACCGAGCTCTCGGTCAAAAACAAGCTCTCTGAAAAATTTCCCCATACAAAAAAGTTAACCAGTCGATAGCCTCCGATCGATCGGTTATGGACAGATCAATCGCTACAATGGACCGAGAGATCGGTGGTCTGCAGGTTTTTTCCACTGGTTTTTTCCCCTGAGTCCATTTTTCACCCATTCCTACTATTGGGACCCATTCTACTTCTATTCTAACATCTTCTAAGCTTGACTAGGACCTCTTTAAAGCTTATAGGCTTTATGAAATAATTTATCTAATTAATTATAACATTCTTGACACAATTCCATCGAAATTTCAAATTCTCATTTCATGAAATTGAGATTACAAGACACCATGCCTTGACACACATCCTAAGGCATATACAAAAAGCTTCGGGGCTCTACATCCCAAGTCCAGGGTTGACCTTGCATGGTCAAATCTTGGGTCCCCAAGGCGGACAACCAACAATGGTGCGCCTCACCCTCTAGCATGAAAACAGCCCATGCTACCTTCTCTTCCTCTGTCGGAGAGAGAACCGCAAATATCTTCTCCAACTGCGAATCCAAACCTCCGTAGCAAGAGGGTCGACACTCCTATGAAATGATGGAGGCCTCAGTCTCCTGAACGTCTCAACTCCAGTTGTACGATGTACTGGAGATGCGGGCGGTGGAGTAGGTGCCACTGATGATGGTATAGTCTGCCGAGCCGCCAGTATAGTGAGTGTCTCAACAATAGAACCTAAGACCTAAGAGAGATCCGGCTGCTCATCCTCATCTCGTGAAGAAGAGGAAGCTCTGGTGTGTAGTCCACGACCCTGTGTGCCCCGCCTCATGACTAACGTCCTAAGAACAATAGCACCACATGAGTCTAACTTGAAACCATAATTTATCGCATTTCCATCTCACAACAGTTCAAGTGGTATTATTTATATAATACTATTATACATTGCATCATAATCATCAGTGTATACATAATAGACTTAGTGTTCTAGCGTTTCTAAGACCCGTACTTGGTTGGAACAACCATTTAGACTAAGACTAAAGTTTAGTCTTACACTTGGAACATAACTCGTTTCCACCTTACTTCCTTCCTAACTTGCTTCCCGACATATGCTTTTGTCAAGCTGTGGTACTAGATTCTAAGTGACCCTAAAGACATAAAGCCTAAGCTCTGATACCACTTATGTCGCGACCCAAAACCCACCCTATGAGTTAGAATGAATCTTGGACAACTTATCATGACTTACATGACTTGCTTGACAACCCAACCTGCAAAACACACTGAGCATATACAATAGAGGACATAAAAGCAGAAGCATAATTAACATAGCACAGCGGAAGACTAACCAAACCTCTATGTATATATACATGATCCAAGTTTGTACAAAATGAAACAAATGAAAGCGCAGACATGCCCACCAAAATATATGAATATACTCTCTCAAGCTCACCCACAGATCACTCAAAATCTACCACCTAGCAGTAGCTTTCTTCCGGAGGTTCCTCCACAGGCTCCTCAACATACTCCTCCTCCACCCATCGACCAAGAGCACAGATGTCGAAAGGAGCGGTAGCTCCCTCAACACCTCCCGACATAAACGTACGGCTGAGCATGGAATACACAGCTTGTACCAAATGCTAACCAATAGTCACAGCATAACAATAACGATAATATATAAAGCAAGAAGCAATTCATATAATAACAGAAAAGTAAAACAGTTTATATTCATGCTTGCATCACATAAAAGACGATAAAACTCTTGAAATCATCGTGCACTTGACTTGACTTAAAATACTATTTTCGTGCTTGAAAAAATTGTCATGTCTGTCTTGCTTGTATATCATGCGTGTCATGTCATGCGTGCTTGCTTGGAATTTAAACATGCTCATGTGACTTGTGAGATGCACTTGGGAGGGAAGGGAGACCCTTCTTTCAATGATATGCACTTGAGAGGGAAGGGAGACCCTTCTTCCATGATATGTACTTGTGAGAGATGGGAGACCCCTCTTTCAATGTAAAAGGGAGGGAAGTGTAAACTCTCTCATGTGCAATGCTCGTTCTTGTCAAAAGCGAGGCAAAACATATCGTAAGATATGTCCTACCTCTAACATTCTTCTTCTTGGAAAACACCGGTAAACCATGTCATGCATGCCGTGCTCGTGGAATCGTGTACATACTTTCACTTGGAATTAAATATGACATTTGGGATTTCAACAATGCATAGAATATCATTAATTTAAACAAGTAAATATTCATGCGATTTAGAAAAAGCAATTAATCACACTATCATAAACCCTAGCAATTCCATACGCTTTTAGGCATGCATTTCTTGATTTACAATTCATTTTCTTCACCTTGGCATTTCATCAAATATGTGGTGTGTACATTATTTGTTAAAGCTTACACCATGCTTTTCTAGGTGGGTTTATGTTCACAACATACATGTGTATTCATTATTGGTACAATACCCTTCCCCATTTCCTTCATCACAATACATCCACACGGCATCCATCACCTATCATCCTCCATTCATCCATCCCATAGCATTTACAACGTAGATAGTAGAGAAAAATCAAAAAAAAAAAAATGTGAACTAGGAGGGTAGCATAAGGTACCGACCTTGATAAGGCAAGGAAAACCCTCCAAAATGTGCGTGGAGTCGCTGCCCTAGCTTGGAGAACGTGCTCCCCACGAGCTTAAATCTTGGATTGAATAATCCAAGCCTTTGGAACTATCTTGGGTTTTTAAAACCCTTGATTGTTCAAGAGGATGCCCTAGGTTTAGAATCCCCTTTCTCCTCTCTCTCTATCTTTCAAAATACTCTAAGTGTGAAGTGTGGGAACCCAAGGTTCGAGCAAGCCTTAATAGGTAAAGGTGTAACGCCCAAAAGATGAAAAAACCCTTAATGAAATTCTGCAAAACGCGCTAGACGAATGGAGCATGTTCAGGCAGTATAATGAAGATGTATTCTGCATGGCTGTCTTGCAAGGGGATCTTGATGGGTTGTCCGTAATAAGGACAAATGGCTCAACACTGATTTCACTGTGTATAACTGACCTTCGTATGCTAAGAACTTAGTTTTTGAGGTATCGATCGCACATTTGTTGCCATTTCTGCCTTGAGGTTCGATACACTATTGTGTTTACAGGGTCTGATCGTCTCCTGAAACTGGGTGAATCTAATTATTCTCTAGTTTCTCATCTGCTGTTTGGCTACAAGAAAATCAGATATTTGTTTCTACAAAAGAGGTCTGGGTCGGTGGGGTTTTTGTTGTTTATAGTTAGAATTATTGAAGAATAGTATTGAGCATGCTAATAGGTGTGATAAGATACCCATTATCTCCGCACGATTTATCAATATCCCTGTTATCTTTAAATAGAGTAGTTCCGGAGGGCAAATGCTGTCGTCCCATGGGGTAGCATAATGCAGTTCACCACAACTTTTGATGTTGTGGTGCTGTTAAAAATCTATATGAAAATTGTTCGCATGAAGTGCTCTCTTGTCCCATCATCACCATTTCTAATGGTTGATGGTACTACTGGATGAAGATGAAAAAAAAATCCTTAATACCCACAGGTCAACCTTTAGGTCCTGGAGGTCATGTTCTTAGTGTCTCCTAGATACACATCCATTTAGGCCCATTGAGGTCCAATTCAGTCTATTGAGATGTTTTCTTGTCATTTTGGCACTTTCCAAGTCCACCCATATTTGAGGCTGAGCACTTTTTATCCTCACTTAGACGGCATCTTTCTAGTCCATAATTCTCTCTTCTTTGATCATTAGGTTTCTATTTCTCACCTATATATTCTGTTTAGACAAACGTGTCAAGAAACAGTCATTTATTCTTGTCAGACACCATATCCATCCATTGATTAATAAGTTGCTCTGCCTATCTTCTTGTCATTTCACTATGGGTAGCCTTACCTATATACTGTTTTGTAAGCACCCACTTTTTAACACCCCCTTTTCTAATTATATGGTATAATACATCTTAACATAGTTTAATCACCCTCTACGCTAGTCTAACCCAAGTATCAAACCTAGCCTAATCCTAATGCAAAAACCGTAGTCAAACCCTAGGCCTAAACTCCCTAGGCTAGACTCTATCAAACCCTAGGCCTAACCATACTTTTTCCCTCCAGTTGACCCAAAATCTGAATGCAACCATCCAGTGGCCCAAACATGGGCCCACAAGCCTTAGACACATTTGGTGTGGTACCCTTAGGTCCATTTCCGTGGAATTCCCCTGAACAACCCTGGTCTCAAGCCCATGATGGAAAACTTTCATTTTTCTGAAATGCCGGAATGAGCAGTATCCTTCAGTACTTCCATTCCTGGGTGCTGTTTACAGTAGATTGTGCACCCTATTGGTTTGGGCCCCGGTCCATCTGGGCCCCGATCTGTCCCTCAGGCTTCTCCACCTATCTTGACCTTGTATTCTAGTTAACCCCCTACAAGAAAACACTTCGCTCCCCTTTAAACACGTGAATATTTCCCTTCTCTGATATGAAATTTTCCGTGTCTAATACATTAGACCCGCCAAATTCACCGTGCCTCAAACCATGACCATGCTCTCATGACTGACTGCTATTACAATGAAATAATGTTCTAGTCTCTAATCATGATTCATTATATGCATGGAACCTATTTCCGTTCTAATCTGTTAATTATTCATAATTTAAAAACATATACGATGTCAGCCATTTCCCCGTCTCTAATGATAATATAAACACAAATACCCCTTGTCGAACATATACTATTAAGACGGAACTATTTCT